>CAUYRT010044451.1:0-10786 GCA_963574885.1 Lepilemur ruficaudatus | reverse complement strand
AAAAGACATCCTATAAAAAAGACATCTGCTCTAGAATATTCATAGCAGCACAATTCACAATTGCAAAGACGTGGAAACAACCCAAGTGCCCATCAATACATGAGTGGATTAATAAAATGTGGTATATGTATACCATGGAGTTCTACTCAGCCACAAAAAACAATGGTGATCTAGCACCTCTTATAGTACCCTGGATAGAGCTGGAACCCATTCTACTAAGTATCACAAGAATGGAAAAACAAGCACCACATGTACTCACCATCAAACTGGTACTAACTGATCAACACGTAAGTGCACGTACAGTAACAACATTCATCAGGCATCAGGCAGATGGGAGAGGGGAGGAGGGGATGGGTATATTCACACCTAATGGGTGCAGTGAGCACCATCTGGGGGATGGACACGCGTGAAGCTCTGACTCTGGTGAGGCAAAGGCAATATACATAACCTAAACATTTGTACCCCTGTGATATGCTAAAATAAAAAAAAACTTAAAAAGTGACAATATTTGTCAATTCAAGGATCTGTTAGTTGGCTATACCATTAGGACTCCACTTTTACCCTATCCACCAGTTGAATACATTGTCTTTTTATTTTTTACTCTACCTGGAAATTAATTACCATTTTTCACTGGAACATTTTCTACTCCTTCTTTATTGCTCAAACTATTAAACCCACTACCTGAATGAATACAGCCAGAGCTGTTCGATATGTAAGACTAGTTTGCCCTACGTACCAATTTGACTAAGATGGTTCTTGAAGTCTACCTCCATTAGGTTGAACCATATTAAATTGCTGATAGTCAACCAGTTTTCGCAACAAAAAAAAGAAATTTCAAATGGTTCAATATGTATGTGTTGGTCAGCTCAAGAAATTTCCTTTCAAAACCCAAGAAATCAGAGATTTGATTCAAGGTCAGTCTAAGATGAACTCTAACTGAAGAATCAAACTGCTTTTTCTTATACATAATGTTTCGATGTCAAAGCCCAGGAAAGTGGTACCACTGACTCTTAAGTGAGTCAGTCATTTGAGTGAGTTGCCTATGGGGTGAATAATCCACAGGATAAAAGTAAATAAGAAGGCCGGGCATGGTGGCTCACGCCTATAATCCTAGCACTCTGGGAGGCCGAGGCGGGCAGATCGCTCAAGGTCAGGAGTTCGAAACCAGCCTGAGCAAGAGTGAGACCCTGTCTCTACTATAAATAGAAAGAAATTAATTGGCCAACTAAAGATATATACAGAAAAAATGAGCTGGGCATGGTGGCGCATGCCTGTAGTCCCAGCTACTCGGGAGGCTAAGGCAGAAGGATTGCTTGAGCCCAGGAGTTTGAGGTTGCTGTGAGCTAAGCTGACACCATGGCACTAACTCTAGCCCGGGCAGCAGAGTGAGACTCTGTCTCAAAAAAAAAAAAAAAAAAAAAAGTAAATAAGAAATCCTTGCTTATCAGGACTGTTTTTCACCTACTGTGTACATTAGTCAACAAAACTTAAAATGATCGTGTTTTAGAACAGATTTGATGTTATTGGATAAAGCCTTGTGGATTTTTTTGATAGACCAAATTTAACTGGAATAGTTAAAGATTTTTATTTCCGAAACTGTGAAATGGAGAAACAAATCCTGACTGACCCCAGAAGTTAGAATTAATGAAAAGAATCCTTAAGCAATACTTAATAAGTGCTTAATACTATGATTATGATCCACAAAATAGATATCCACAAAAAGTATGACCAAAATGATTGGCAATTATGACTAGTATAACATAATAATAAGGCTGTGGCAAAGTTTAGAAAGTAATGCCAATTTCAACTGCTAACAAAAAAATACCATATGATAAGAAAATAAAACTGAAAGAGATGTATAACTTAAAAATGCATTAATTTCATTTGATAATCTTTGGGGATAAACATAGGGTTAGGACAAAGCTTTTGTAAGTGTTTTGGGGGAATGCAAAGTTTACTAGGCTGGTTAAATGTTTCTAATTAAGTTGTAGAGTTTTTCATGTCTTAAAAAGACATAAAAACCTCAATTCTATTGATGTACTCCAAGTTATTTAATAATGAAAGGATAAATGTTACATTGAATCTAATATGCACAATACACTACTCTGAACTTCTCTTTCAAATGCAGTAAGTAGCTAATAGCATGGCCCTCTGGACCTGGGGGGAAGACAAACTGTTTTGTACACCCAGCCGTCCAATTCCATCTCAACATTCTTTTTTCCAGTCATGACCATGTTTGGCCAGAGGGAGAAACATGAGAACAAATTCACACTTTTATTTTGTTCCTGTGGTGACAAGAACCCCATGATCACTATCTCATTACATTTAAACCTGTACTGCTCGTATTTCTTTGAATTCCTCAAAACTCATATATAATTTTCCTATGTTATTTTTGAGGGACACATTTAGCAGCATTTCTGAAAGTGTGCTCAGTGGAGGTCCAGTTCCACAAGATGTTAATGAGATGACTATGCCATAAAAGAGTTTCATGTCCACGCTGGGTTAAACAAATTTACTTATTTACTGCCGTTTTCATCAAAACCTTTTACATACAAGCATACACTGTAAATTTTCTAGAGTGTATAGAGTATGCATCATTTTCAAAAGTTAGTTCAATCATGGAAACCATTTTGTAAACATATCTCAACAAACTGGGATATACATTGTGAAACTTGGATTTAAGGCATTTTTTATTATGTTCTCTTGGTGCCCGTGTAAACTATGGGTTTCTTGATGATAGCTCTCCTATACAAGTTTGCTATTTATCTCCCTCATATTCTAATAACGTCTCATTTATTTGGGAGTTTATTTATTCAATAAATACTTATTAAACTCTTACCAAGTTCCAAGCACTGGTGTGGGGCTTTCGAGACAAGGAAGTGAATCTAAAAGAAATGAATTTTTCCCTTTTCTACTTCTCTTATCCTTTGTATTATTTTAAATCAAAATAATAACATGTACATGGTAAAAAAATTAAAATATAGCAAAAAATTTATGATTAAAAAAATAAACAATTACTGCTCCAACTCTCTCCATCCTAGCCCCAATTCCAGAAACAACCTTTCCTAGTAGTTTATGATTTTTGTTTTTGTGACAATCACCACCATATGGAAGCCACAGGCAGAGGTTGGCGAAGCAATAAGATGGAGAGATGCTGGGTCCCTCAGTGATCTGGAAGCCACCGTATCAGTGCTGAAGTCCTACTTTTCTGTGAGAGAGGAATAAATCTTCCTTAAGTCTCTGTTATTTGGAGATAGCTGTTACTTGCAGCCAAACTCTAATTGATAGAGGATCTGATATCATAACCCCAGGCAACTCAAGGGAAAATATTCCAAGCAGCCAAGTCAAATGCATAATTTTTTCTATCTCTACAATAATTGCTTGAAATCATGCTACATTTTAGTTTGTTTCATATTTGCATTGTGACTTTCCTGTACAAACTTTCTTTGTTTCTCCTTTTCTAATTCTCTAATTTCTATTTTCTTATAAGAAAAGAAACATGCCTGCTTCACCTTGTCTGTCACTCATGACACCAGCTTTTAACCCATTCTGTCTAATCTTCGGAATCTGTTCCTTTCTTCTACTTGAGTTATGCTTCAAGGGGGATCCAGAAGCTTCTAGCACAACTGCCATGCTGCAGTGGCTTTTCCTTGGACTGTTGGTTTAGCTCCACAGCTTCTTTTATGCCCCATTTTTCTCTTTCACAGATATACCCTCATTTTTCCAGATTATATCATAAAGTATGTTTCTAACAAGAGTACCTGAAAATATTAACAAATGTTCCAAGGTTAGTATGTTTGAAGAAGCCTGCTGTCCTTCATACTTTGGCCATGAAAGACAGTTTTCCCAGAACTTTGCAGGCTTTGCTCTGTTCCCTTCAAGATCCCATACATTTGAGATTGCTGAAAGTTAGCCTGATTTTGTTCCTTTGTTTGTAACCTGTATGTTCTTTCCGGAAACTTCTCAGACATGCTGTTTATTCTCAGCCTCTGAAGTTTCATGATGCTATGTCTAGAGGTAGATCATTTTGCACTCACTCACCTCAACACTTGGTAGGACTTTTCCATAACAAAAATTTGGGTCTTTCTATTTCGCTCTGGAAATTTTTCTTTTGCTGTTCAATAATTTTCTTCCCTCTGTTCTGTCTTTCCGGAACACCTATTAGCTAAGGTTAAATGTGGATGGATTCACTGTATCTGACAACTGGGAGCTGAAGCTCCTGGCAGATCCGTTCTTTCCACTGTTGCAGGCCCTGCCTGAGTGTCCTGGGCTGACATCATCTCAATTAAAAAAAAAAATAGTCCATCAACAGGTTTATATTCTCCTTCCATCTTCTAGAAATATGTTGAAATACCTCATCCACAGATGGCATCCCTCTCTTTCTCTTAGTTTATTACTTTGTATATCCTATATTTTCTTTTCCAACCTTTGTGCTCAGTCTGCCATCTTGCCAGAACACTTAAAGTTTACCTTGGGTGACACAGTGGAAATAAAACTGCTGTGCCAGTTTCTCAGCAGAGCTATTTTTGAATATAAGAATATGTTATACAACTTAAGGAACACCCAAACACAAGTGTAAGTATTTAAGTATTTTATCATTGTAAAGATAGGATTTTGAAGAGCACAATACATGCAAAAAAAAAAAAGGAGTGCTATTCTTCTGTTGTTATTTTTCATTTTCATGTAGAATGTAGCTCTTGAACTTACATAGCTTTGAAAGAATTTTTTTTTCATTTAAGTGCTATCTTAAAAACTTCTCTGTAAAAAAACTTACATCATTTTTAGTGGAGATTTTTCCTGTGTCCTTATATGAATTTCTAATTCTTTTAAGGCATGTTGCCCACTGCGATACTAAATGTATTGTTATATGAGTTGTAACAGGAGGATACTACTTTTTTCTTCCTCAGGCGAGGTAGAAGAGATAGTGACTACACCTTTTATGAGAATTCCCTTGGCATTCAACTTATACTCTTGGCAGTATAAGTGCTATAGTAACATCCCTTCACATAATCAGGCTTCTAATGAACTCAAGAATATGTAAGCAAAACGTAAATTTATAAATTTATAATGCTCATATCTAGTTGTTTATAGATAACTGATATGTATTTATTCAATAAGTATTTGTGCTGAGCACTTTATTTTGCCCAGAGATACATAGTAAACAAGACATCATGCCCTTGAGGAACTATTAGGTCTAATGAAGGGATGCAAATAAGTAAACAGCAAATTTCCAGAAAATGTGATCAATGCTATTGTGGAGTAAATGTAAGTGGCATAAAAGCAGATAAAAGAGAGCGTGAACCCCATGGAGGAGGCGGAGGGGCTGTGATGGCTTCCCAAGGAAGGAACTTAAAGACGGGCACAGATTAGCCAAGGGAAGGAAGTTAAGGTCGATGGAATAAATGGAACATTTCAGGCATCCAGAACTTACGTGTGAAGGCCTGGAGGCAGGATCAGTCGTGAACCACAAGCAAAGACGGCAAGAGATGAAACTGGAGAAAGAGGCCAGAGCTAGATTCAAAAGTTTCCAGTATGCCACATCAAGGAATGTGGACTTTGTCCTGAAGCATAAAGAACTATGAGGCATAGGGGCAATTCCTTCACACCCTCTTCAAGTCAGTTCTGATTTTTTTTTTTTTTCATAGAATGACAGACTTCCATTACAGGTTTACTGCATGCAAGATACTAGACGGGGCAGGTAGGAAGCGAAGGCCTTCAGCCTCCGGAATCAGTGTGAAGACAGGTCGGTCCATTTTAGGATGCTGCGGATTCTGATGAGAAGGGAGCATATGCAGCAGAGAGTTGGGTGCTAGAAGACAAACCTGAAAAGTTATGTTACAACCTAATACCATAGTAAGAATCTGTACTTTAAATAATAAAGATGCTATCCAAGTTTTCTGAGCAAGGAAGAGACATAATTACACGTGTGTTTTACTCAAAGTGTGTATTCCTACTCTTTACTATACTGCACACCTCGGGAAATACACCACTTGGCTTAAAGCAATTTAAGCTTTACTTCTCTTTTAGTTAATTAAGGACTCAGATGCCTAAATGAGCCACTATGGCTTGTTTTAAATACTGATGTTGGCGATTGCTGCTCAGCGTTCTCTTCAAATTCACTCAAATTGAGCAGTTGTTCCACTTGCCCTCAAGGAGCTCATAGTCTAAAGTTAAAAGTAGCCCTCATAACCCCCCAGCATATTTCTGTATTATCATTCAGCGGTGGTGAAGTTGAATGGGCACCAAATTTTATGGTAGTCCCATGGCTCTTCCTACAGTTTCTCCATACTCTTCTCTGGGCTTCTCATTTAGTACAAGTTAATTTAGAGACAGTGGTTTAAGTCAAGTCATCATCTTTCTTCCATGGAAACTATCAAGGCATCATTTGACTGCTAGAAATGAAAAATGAGGTTTCTGTTGTTCTTTCTGCCTCCTTCTCACACGACACAGGTTGTGTGGGCATGCAGTTTATTCATGGCATGGGCGGCGGGGGGGAGGATTCTTTAGGAAAAAAGAATTAAACCTATAGATAGCTAGCTTTCCTCTTTGGAAGAACTTAGAAGGGATATTTACAAATAAAAGGCCATACTTTATTAATTTCATGAGCATCAAATGTATAAACATGGAAAGCACTTTTAAGAGTTATCAATAAAATTTACACCCACACTGGCCATTTGGGTATAAGAAATATATCAGAAACATGGAGGCCCTTTAAAGCTTCCCACATTTGCCAAAACCTTGACTTGCCACTGGGAGCAGCTCTCATCTGAATATTCAATCAACAAGAAAATTCTTATGGGTGGCCTGTCTTTCTCTCTCTCCCCCCCCTTTCTTTTAACTATTTTATTGATCCAGATTCCAGTCCCCAACACTTTAAATTAGCAGTGAATCCTTGCTTCATATGTGGTCTTTCAACAAGATTCACCCAGAGAACTAGGCCATTTTCAAATGCTGGCACCCATGTTAGCAAAGATATTAATAATAAGGTAGACAAGGTATATTCTATCAGGTAGAACAAAAAAAAAAAAACCCACAGGAAAAAAATAAGGCTGTTTGGGGCAGTGTCCTTAAAAGTCTGTTCCCAAAGCCAATGTTGGCTGCTGCATTTAGCTGCTTAGTTCTGTGGAAACGAGTTCCACGACTGCAGATAAAAGGCTGTAGACCTCTGGAATACAAGCAAGTAGCTCCTCATTATACAAATAGAAGCAACTCAACTATGCATGCCCTCAAACGGAGCTCAGTGTTCTGCTGCGTTTCAAAAATATCCATCTGTTCCAAGAGAAGAAACAGGAAGTTTTGTTAATTATCTCTCACAACCCACTAGTTAGTTTCCAGAAAAATCACTAAAGCCATCTTTCCAGAATAAATTTAACAAGTAAGTTACAAGATGCAACACAGTAGATAAACCTTACATTACTCCTTTTAAATGAACTGAATCTATCAGTTGCCCAATTTCACACTCCCTGCCTCTAAGCCCCTTCCCATGTCCTTAGCACTCAACAGACATAATTATTTTCTGTCTATAATTTTTTTATATGAGCATATTGATTAATAAAGCAATGTCATACTGGATATGTGCAAAACACTGATATTTCACAACCGTTTGAGAGATATTTTATGATTTGCTTTAAGCACAATTTTGCTTCCAGATTCCATTAAAACATCTCACAAATTTTCACACTATCAGACAAAATAAATTCATGGGAAATTTTTTTGTTAGTTATTAGCTAATTTAAATAGGTATCTCTAAAACTTCTTCCCCAGTCCAATTATGTTGTCTTAACTAAGATTTCATGCCAGAGTGCTATAATGGTATTAAGGCTACACATGCCCAGTTGGATGCTTGCCATCATTCTATAAATCATTGCCAATTATGCCAATAAAGCATCCTGGGCAATGATTGATTTCTTAGTTATGCAATCACCTGTTCTTTGACACTTTGTTTTCCTTCCAATGTCTCATTCATGGCCTAGTTTCTTAACACCATGATGGTTTACATTCCCCCAGAAGAGGCATTTGGACACATCTGTTGGTTAGAAAAAAAGAGTTTAGAAATTCAGTGAAACCTTATTAATTCCATCAAACTGTTAGGGAAGATAACCCAGGTTCATGAAAATTCTGGATTGCAAAAGATTTTATAGAAGAGCAAGGTAGTTTTTTTTCTGCTTTTATATATGCATAACAACGCAAATTAGTCTAACAATGAATCACTTTTTGAAGTGCTCAGAGTCTGTGAAATGTATAGCAAATGTACTAAAATGTAACAAATATTTAGCATTATCATAACAATAGACTGTTAACTTGGGTCATTTCTTCACTAGGAAAAAAAAGAGGCATATCTTTGAAATCATTGAATCAATCAGCTCTTTCATTTTTATTAGAATTAATTACTTGCCAAAACTCAAATGTGTTTTTGATCAAATATCATGGAGCAAGGCTAGATGTTTTTATATTTATTCAGATGTTAATCACTAGACACAACTGGAAAACAGAGTGATAGAGTGAAAAGTCCACAGACCTTGAAGCCAAATAGACTTGAGTTCAAGTTCCAGGTCTACCCCTCAGTAGCACTGTAGGATTTATCTACTAATTCAGTCAATAAATATGTATTATACAGCTACCCTGGGCTGAGGATACAGTGCTGATGACAACGCTAAGGTCCCTACCTCCCAAAGGTTAAATTCTCTAGGTGGGGAGAAGAAAATAATCAAAGGAACCAGATAATTTCAGATAATGCTAGGTCTATAAAGAGTGATTAGAGTGAAGGTTACGATGGGATAACATACTTAGGTGGGTAGGGACGAGCTTGAAGAGCAGATGATGTCCCATTTAAGACCCAAATGAAACAAAACAGATGGCCAGTTATGCAAAGGCTGGGACGGGGCAGAATATTCAAAGCAAAGGGAACAGTACAACAGTCCCAAGTTGGAACAAGCTTGGTGTTTTTAAACAAAAGAAATAAGGCCATTGCACTTGCTGTCTCTGAGTGACAAGTATCTTCGTATGTGAGGTAGGAATAACAATAATGCCAATTTTTCAGGGTTATTGTTAGAGATTTTATTTGCAAAGTACCTCAGTAGTATCTAGCACATCTTAGACACTCAAAAAAATAAATATTAATATCATTACAATTAATGTTTGGGGCACTGAAATCCTGCAACTAATCCAATACTTACAAAACCAAAAGATATTATCTACTCAGAATTATGAATAATTTCCAAATAATGCCAGGGACCTGTGTTTATCTAAAGTGCCAAACCTGAGTTTTGCTTTATCACCTTTTAGAAGCAGACATTCCTATTTACTTTTCAACATACACGAATACATCTTTTAGCCTGCCATGTCCCAAACATTTTAATAAAAACTAGCACTGAAAGGTGCTTCACAAACCTTGTGGATGCATGATAAAAACTGATATTGACAAAGTGGCAATGTGTCCCTCTGGGTCATTTATAAAGATGCACGTTCTCTGCATTATCAATACAAAAATGTTTAAACATACAGACCACATCAGAATTGTCATACCACCATAACTGGAATTAAGTGTTCATAACACACTTTCTAAAGTAGCAGTCTAAACCTGTTAATTGTCCTAAGCATAATCAAATTCATAAGCAGACCTCTTAACATTTAACTTTAAATCACCCCTGGGTGACAACCAACTCAATCATACTACTTCGTAATCATTGCCCTAATATTTACTAAGGCCTAAGCTACTTAATTTTTCCAAACAATAAAAACGTCTGCACACCAAGAAAGCTACTTTCAAATACAACTCAAATCAAATAGGCGAAACCCTGGAGCTGTAGAAGAGAGAAAACAAATATTTTCTAATTCAGTGAGAAATATTACTATTATAATTAAAAGAAGCCATCTTTATTTTTAAAAAAATGCTAGTTGTCCAAAGATAAAAATGCAAACTTGCCAACATTCATTATATTCTCTTTTTAGGTTCTTTGAGATCCATAAGCCACCGAGAAAATAAATCATCTCACTTCCACTTAAACATCTTTGTCCTAAAATCAGAAGTTAAGAAAAAGAATACAACTATGAATAAGATAAATACATTAGTGTTGGATTATAATTCAAAATATAAACGATTGAATAAAGAAAGAAATGGGGCAGAAGAGACAAATGTCCCATACAGAAGAATTCCAAATAATTTGTGTAGCTATTCTGCCTGCAAGGAGATGAAGCAAATCTCCCCACGCTAGGGCAGGCCATGCATAGTGACTTCCTTCCAAAGAGCACAGTTAGGAAAGTGGGGAAAAGAATGACTTGACCGTGGGAAGATCTGACAAACAACACCTCGGCCAGGTGATCGGGAATGACATCAGCAGCGATAAGCCATGTTGATGGTATTCACCCTTGAAATGATACTCTGAGAGATGATACTTCTGGTGTCTTCTTTCCAAACACACATAACCCCCGTCTAATCATGAGAAACACATGAGACAAATCCCAGTTGGGGGACATTCTACAAAATACCTGACCAGCACTCCTCAATATCGTCAAGATCATCAAAAACAAGCAAAGTCTGAAAAACTGTCACTGCCAAGTGGAGCCCAAGGAGACACAATGACTAAATGCAATGTGGATTCCCAGATGGGACCCTGGAACACCAAAAGGACATTGGCTAAAAACTCAGGAAATAGGAATAAAGTATGGGCTTTAGTTTAAAAAAACAGAAATGTACATTCACAAGTCTCCTGAATCCTTTGAAATGAGCCTAAGTAAACCAGGAGTAAAATATACTCTTTGTATTAATTGATTTTCTTTTCTCTAC
>CAUYRT010044449.1:0-19596 GCA_963574885.1 Lepilemur ruficaudatus | reverse complement strand
ATTTAGCCCAGGTCTGGCACATAGTAAGTGCTTGAAAAATGTTAGTCATTATTCTTCTAATTAATTATTACTATAGTTCATGAGGTCCCAAAATGTACCAATGGAGCAGTTACACAAATTCCAGCCAGGAAGTCCGTAAGGACCAGTATGGGAGTGAATGTCACCAAAGTCCAGTGTGATTTGGTCCTGGTCCCTCCTGTCACCCTGAGGATGTGACCCAGGCCAACCACAGAGGGGTTGGAGTGTCCAGGGGAGCGCCCTCCCTAGAAATGCAAGAGGGATCTCAGATGATTCAGCTCCTGGACTCCCTTTGACCTCTGTCCTGGTCAGGGCTCAGCAGGAGGCATGAGCCAGGGGAAATATATGTCTCTGCACAGCTCTGTCCAAAATGGCCCTCGGCCACACCCTGGGAAACAGCAGCAGCACGCCCAGACAGGGCCCAGAGCTGCCTAAATTTCCATGGATTTTAGTCTGAGAACAGAACGAGGAGGGGAGCACCTGCTCACCACCACAGCTGGGGAGGTCACCAGGAGACCTCAGCCTCTCTTTGTTAGGGACCCGAGCTCAAGAGCCCTACCCAGCCATGTCTCCAACCCTCCTTCCCCATCCTCCACCCCTTGCCTTCTTTCTCCCCAGGAACAGACTGAGTTCCTGTGTTTACCTGTGGGTGGGGGCGGTACTGGGTCTCTGGGTCTGGGTATTTTTCTACATGTGGGCCCTTCCTTGTCCCCCACCACCCGGGCGGATGCCTGGGCTGGATTGTGTATTTCCGGAGTTGCCTACTTGAATCACAGGCTTTTATTTTTAGAAGATTACAAATGCGGGGGCTGGGAGGAGAGGACGGGGGCGGGGGAAGAAGTTCAGGGGTCTGAATACGGTGACTGTGGGACGGGAGTGGATTTAGGCACTAAGGGCCATGAGTGAGCTGGTGGGAAAAAATGAGGTGAGGGGGCAGAGGGGGGTCCCACTCACCCAGTGCCCAGAGCTCCCTGGGCAGGGAGCAGAGTCTTTACCCAGCTGGAAGGGTGTGTGGAGGGGGCCGGGGTCAAGGGCCACCTCTCTGGCATGTAGCAGGATCCCCAGGGAGGCTGAGGAGCCTGGGAAAGAGACAGAGAAAATCTGTCCCCTCCCCCATCCCCAGAGGCCTTTGGGACTGGGAGAGTAGCTTCCTGCCCCGACAACTTCTCCATCCCCTGGGCTGGGGACGTCTTAACCCCTCTGGTGCTGGTATGGGAGAAAGCAGAGATATGCTGACGGGTGGCCCAAATGCCCTGTTCCCACAGGTGCAGGCCTTCCTCTTGCTCTGCCCTGCTCAATATGCTCAGCCCGGCTTCTGACCCCAAAGCCCGGATTGCCCCGAGCAGCAAGAATTCAGCTGAGCCTCTTCTCCCAGAGCCCAGAGTGAGAGAAATGGGGCCGCTTCACCTAGCCACGGGCGGCACAGCATCTTCACTATTGGGTGGTGAGGGGACATCAGACAGGATGGAGAGCTTGCAGGATTAGGACGTCCCCATCCTGCAATGAATAGGGGGCCCCAGGCCGAGAGGAGACAACCCTAAACTGGGGAGATCTGGTTTGTATTTCTCTGTGTGTGACCTTGGGGAGTTACTTCACTCTCAACTACAGATGCAGCCTCTAAAATCAACCAGAGAGGGTCTGCTGCCCTCAGGGGCAAAGAAAGGAGATCTTTTGGCCTTTCATTCCCTGGAATCCCCTGACTATGGCGGCCCCAAGTCCCCAGACACAGAACTTCAGGGCTTTCCTCTCCATCTGCTCCATAAAGGCAAGAAGCCATTTGCTTTCTCTACCCCTGAATAAGCAAGCCCAGCATGGCAACTTGCACACACTCGGCTTCCAATAAGCTTGTGATAAACAAATAAATAACCCACCTCGACTTCAGAATGGGATTTTTTTTTCTTTTTCCATTGTCTCCTCAAGAGCACTAGACTAGAGGTCAGAAAGACCTGGTCTGGGTTCAAGTTCTGACTGATACCACTTGTGAGGATTTGGACAAGCCACATTGACCCTCCAAGTCTCAATTTCATCTATCTATGAACCAGAGGTGAGAAATAAAACATCCACCTTATAAGCGTGTTGTCAGGAGAAATCCAAAAAGCCTTTGGAAACTCTAAGGTGATATATAAAAGCAAGTGGTATTGCTATCGGTGATATTGTTAGTCTTACACCTAGTTCAGGGGTAGCATTAATATAAAGTACAGTGGTTTGAGGCTGAGGTGGTTCAAAAGATGTGTGATCTTGGGCAAACTTGGGCAAACCTCTCTAAGCCTCAGCTTTCTCGTCTGCAAAATGGGGATTGTAATAGTATGTACATCAAGAGGCTGTGAGTTTGAGATAGCACACATAAATCATTTGCAAGTGGAACCTGGTGCATGGTGATCCGTCTCCTCCATTAGCTCCTCCAGCAGCATCAACCGCCCCCACTCCCTCTTATCTCGAGGTGGGTGTTGCACCTATACCTTCCTTGTCTGATGACAGATAGTCCCAGCTTTCTACTTTGGCCTCATTTGGATGAAAATGTATCTCCTAGAAGCTGCCTACCTCACAGCCTGGAAAGGAGACAGAGCAGGAGGGAGCAGGGGTTGCTGAGGGGCTGCGAGTCGACTGCGTGGCAGCCAGAGTTGGGGGGGAGGGTCAGAGGCTGGCCTGACACCCCCCAGCAGCCGCCCAGGATCGAGGTTGCTCCCCTTGCCGGGTCTGGCGCATTGACGTTGGGAGCTGCTTATCAAGTTAGAGCGGATCCACTGTCTCTGGCTGTCTCTGCACATTACCCAGCCCATCCGTCCTGCTCTCCTGCGCGCCCTGCCTGCCCCCAGCTCTGCCAGCGCTAACTAGTTAATTGGATCTTGGCTAACCTGGTTATGGGCCAAGTCAGCCCGCTCCTCTGCCTCCAGAAGCAGGGGTGGGAGAGGGGCACAGAGGCTGTGCGTGTGTGTGCATGCGTGTGCACGCGTGAGTACGTGTGTCTGTGTGTAGAAGTCTGTCTTTGAGCTCTGGTTCCAAGCCTCCCAGGATCTGCCACAACCCCGTGGAGACTGGATCTTTGTGCCTGAGGTGAGCCCAGAGCAACCCGCCCCACTGGGACAGGTGGAGGGCCTCGAGTCACATGACCCTGTTCCAAAGTCCATCCCTGCTGTTAACGTAATCTGCATGACTCGGGGCGGGAGGGGGTTGGGGGAGTTGAGCCCCAGCTTCCTCCTCTATAAAATGGGGATTATAAAATGTACCACCTAGAGTGGTTGTGAAGATCAAGAGAAACAGAACCTCCACTGCGGTGCCTGGCAGCTAGCAGGCACTCCTGTGAACTCTGTGATCACCATCATCTTTACTTGGGTTCCTGCCACTTCCCCCCTTCCTGGAATCCTGGGACGGGGGCGGGAAAGATCTCGGGGCTGGGGGCAGGCGAGGCTTTCATTCTCAGTTCTTTGCAGGTGTTTCCTCTGAGGCTCAACTCCAATCTCCTCAATTGTTCCTTATGCAAATATTATGCTAATGATCACGTCAGCGCACCCCTGTGCCCAGCACCCGGAAGGTGACGACTGGGCTGACTCCCCAGCTTTCCCTTCCGCTAAATCCGTCCCCTTCCTCTCCCAAGGAGAAGCAAGTGTTGGTCCTCAGACACCACCAGTCCTCAGGGCAGGGAGAGAGAGAGACGGAGAGAGAGATAGAAACAAAGAAAAGCCCCAGTCTTGGTAGGAGACAGACAGCCTCATCATCCCCATAGTCGTCAACATCAAAAAGGCCTTTGGAAACGTCAGATTCTTTCCCCACCCTCTGTGGGCTACTCTGCAATTACTGAGGCCCAGCCCCCACCCCACCCACCCCGGGCCCCCAGGGAGTTGGAGCTGGGGCTGGGGCTGGGGCGGGAGGTGGGGAGGAGTCAGAGGGAGAGCTAGGGTTTCTAACTGGCAAGTGGCTATTCTTTTGGTTCTTCTGGAGGGCAGGGGTCACATTCAGGTCCCCCCTCCAGTGCCCCACGAAGTAGGAGATAGAAATTAAGGAGGTGATCACAGTGGTTCTTGTCCTGCCCTGCTTTCACTCTTACCAGCTGTGCGACTTCACCTCTTTGTCTTGCTTCCTCAGCTATCAAATGGGTATAATAATTCCCACCTCTCTCTCTAGGTCACTGTGAGAGGAAGTGAGATCCTGCAGCCCTTGGTGAAAGCCGATCATAATTGCTGACTAGCCTGATAGCAAAGGAAAAGCAAACCCCCACCCCGTCCCGCGCCCGTATTAGCAGGGTGATCAGATATATATAACTGGTGCCACTTCGTACCTGGCAACTTGATGTGTGCTCAGTTTTCTGAACCAAGGTAAATAACCAAATCAAATGGTGTGTGCCCTCCCAACGAGGTGGGGTTGAGATTGGGGTCTCCGCTGAACATTTAACCTGCCCTCTGGGTTAATGTTGGACAAGATTTACAGTTGAACCTTAGTCTGATGCTATCCTCTAGGTATAAAAATAGAGATGGGGGCACAAAGACAACACGTAGGCACAAGTACAGCAGCAGGCGAGGAGCGCTGGCTGTTGAGGCCAGTGTGGAACCAGGCTCTTCCCTGTGGGGAACTCCGTGTTGACACTGCCAGTCTTAGTTCTCAAATGCCCAGGCCTGTAGGCGGCTCTCTCTGACCCCTCCAGTCCCTGTAGAGAGGAGCTCCAGCACTTGGAGGCTACTCCAGGGCAGCCCCGGCCCTGGAGGCATAGTAGGTGCTCAATAAACACAAATTGGATGGACTGGAGAGATAGCCCCGAGGACACTGCCAAATAAATAACAAATTGTGCAAGCGGCAGGCTGCTGTAATTAGACCAAGGAGGACAGTCAGTTGTTAATATCAGACACGAGGCAGGCTTAACAGCCATTGAGGGTGGGTATAATGAAGAGAGAGTCACTTCCTGCACCCTCATGGACTTCCCTCCATGATGGCCTCCTAAAGAGGGCCGAACAGCACCAAGTGCCCTCACGGCCTCGGGATCCTGCTGCCCTTGTGATGTCCCCAATGCCCTCTGCCTGGCTGCCCCACAGCTAGCCCCTCCTAACCCCACAGCCCTTTGTCTTCACCTGCATCATGATGCTATCGGTGAGGAGCCCAAATTAGAGCTGAGTACACGCAAGCCTTATCTCTCCTCTAAACTCCTCAAGAGCAGGAGTTGGCCTGTGCCCATTGCCTGCCGCACCCGCTGTGGTGGGAGCGGAGCCCCTGTTCCGTAAGGGATGCTAAAATGGAGAATTCCGGTGAGGACAGGAGAGGGAGTGAGAGAGGGAATGGAAAAGAAAGAGAAGAGGAAAGGGAGAGAAAGGGGGAAGAGAGAGAGAAGAGGAAGCTAGCTCTAGGATGGGAGGGGAGGGGAGGAGGAGGGGCGAGAAGAGGGAAGGAAGGAAGGAAAGAAGGGAGAGGAAGAGATGAAGGGAGAATACCAAGGCAGCCATGTCTGTTCTCTGGCTCAGGAAACAAGCCTAGCCCTGTCTTTTTGGAAAGATAATGTGGCCACATAAACAGCCCTGCCCCCGACGCCGTCCGGCTGCCCCATGTCCGCTGGGGCTGGCATGCGTGTCCCCGGCGGGTACCTGCTCTCTGCCCTGTCAGCCCAGCCTCCCCTTGGCAGCCTGCCCCTGAGGAGGTACTCAGCGCCTTCCAGGGGGTGGGGGCCGGGCAGGAACCCAAGCCCAGCCAGGGAGCATGGCCAGGAAGGAGTCGGCAAAGCAGATGCCGCCCCTCTCCTGCTGCCTTGATTAGAGAAATTGAGATGTTAATAATATTCCGAGATGCAAGGTGCTAATTAAAGTTAATTACTGTTTCCTTGTGAAGTAACCTCTCCTCGTGTTTACCAGGAACAAGGCTGCCAGCCGCTCCCCTGGCTCGTGCCAATCATGATGCCCGCTGCTCAGGGTACCCCACACCCTCACAGGTGCCCTCGGCTGCCCCAGCCCAGCCTGGCCCAGCCCAGGCAGGCACCGAGAGCTGAAGTTCCCAGGCCCTCCTCTTGGCACGATATCTGGCTGGCCGTGCCAAGGAGCACAGGGACACATGGGCATGAGTGACCCCTGGGGCCTGGGGACAGGACGAGTGGCCTCAGGGACTGGCACCCCTGTCCTCAGCCTCCTCCCCTCCTGCAGAGTCTTGCCCTGTCTCTTTCCAGCTCTTTGACCTGGAGCAAGTTATTTAACTTCTGAGAATCTCAGTTTTCTCATCTATAAATGGGGCTAATAATTTCTACCTTGTACCGTTGTTGTGAGCATCAAAGGAAACACTGCCTGTAAAATGCTCGCCACAACCACATAGGTGGAATTTAATAAGCTCTCAATTAAGGATAACTGTGATTATTGTTGTCTTTGTTAATAATCATCTCCCTCCCAAATCCCTCTGCTGTGTGGTCTGGCTGCAGGATTGGGGGAGTGTCAACCAAGTATACCCATGTCCTTTAACGCATACTGGGACACCACCACCCAGCTACACGGCACACGCAATCCCATACCAACCCACACACTTGGGAAACACACGCTCCCACCCCCCTGTGGAGGGCTTACCCCTCCCTGACACCCTAACACATCCTCCTTCCATGGTCCCCTCCCTGGTCCCAGCCTCATCCAGAGAAGAGAGAAGAGAGAGGAAGCTGACAACACTCTCCCAGGAGCAGAGTTCGGCAAAGCTCTGTGTGTGTGTGTGTGTGTGTGTGTGTGTGTGAGAGAGAGAGAGAGAGAGACAGAGTGTGTGTGTTTGTGTGTGTATGTGTGTCTCCACTCTCGTGTTCCAAGCTTCATAGGGCTTTGGGGGAGAGGCCACCCCCTTGGGATCCAAGTCGGGTTGCCATGACAACCATGGCAGGTGAGTGCCTCCAATCTCCTATGCTTCCTCACCGCCACCCTGCACACACAGCCACTCTGGCCAATTTTGGGGGAGATACCACCTCTCTGATGGGAATCTCCCCACCTCCACTTCAGGCTACCTGCCCTGTCCCCTGTCTGCCTTCAGGAAGCCCCTGGGCTGGAGCAAGGGCCAAGGGAAAAGGCAGAGCCCTGTGACATGATTACTCCCTCAAACCCAGTTTCCTCTGGGGGCTTAGTACTAATGAGTTAATATTGCTGTCACCTTTGATTTGGGAGGATGGAGGCTTCTGAAGGGGCCTCCTGGGGGGGGTATAGCATAGGTATTCAAAGAGTCAGGAATCCTCCCTCGCTGGCTTTGGTCACCTCTCCCAGCTAGTGGAACATCCCTGGCTCTTTCTCTAAGGGCAGCTCTGGCCAGCCCGGCCTGGGGCATTTCCTGTTTTGGGGCCTACAAAGGCAATGAGAGGGGACTTGGGGCTGAGCATCCCACCCAAATTTTGGGGTGCAGGTGGACTGGAGGGACGTTGATGGCACCAGGGAATGGGGCCCTGGGAAAACCCAATGACTCAGTTCCTTCTAGTGGGCTGCTGCACTCTACCCACTCTGGCCCCAAACCCCAATTTCAGGAAGACCTTGTCCTTGGCCCCCTATTCCAAGTCTGACCTCCTCCTACCCGGAGCCCTGCTTCTAGTCCCTCTGGGGACCTAGAGCCCAAGCCTCCTGGTTCTAGCTCCATCTACTTTGATCCCTGCCCCTCCTCATCCCCACCTCTTCCCTGTTGTCCCTCCCATCCCCAAGCCTTCCACTCCTTCTACTTCCAGACCTCCTTCCTCCAGCCACCACAGTTCTAACCTACATCCCCACTCACCTGGGGCCTGCTCTCCCTCTGCCTCCCTTTTCTTGCTCTGGCTGGAGAATCCCCAAGCTGATTCCTCCCATTCACTCATTCATTCACTCATTCAGCACTTTTAGTAATGGTAAATAAGTTAAACAAGGTCCTTGCCTCCTGCATGCTTTTATTCTAGTAGGAAGAGACAGAAATAGAACAAGTAAACAAATAGATAAAATAATGATAGATTGGGATAGGGCCAAGGGAAAGGACAAGGGGGCCTGTGAGGGAGATTAAAAGAGGCATCTTCTATTCCCCTATGAAGATGTGGGGTGGAGAAAGGGTCTTGGAGAACAGCCCTACAGGGCCACCTGGGGGCAGAGGGTTGGCAGAGGCAGTCCCCCAGCTCCTCTGTAAGTAGGGGGTATGGAAGCCACTAGACTCTGCCTCTATCCCGCCATGCCCACCAGCTGTGACCGTCACCTTCCTCCTTAGTCAACCATAACCAAGACATGATCTCAGGGAGACCTTGACCTCTTCCCCTCCCCCGCCCCACCTGTGCTCTCAACCTACCAGCTTTTTCCAACTACTGAGATCTCCTGATAATGCTGGCGGGATGAGGGGTAAGGGCACCAGGCCTTGGGGAATCTAAAAGGGGAAACCGGATACACGGCAAGAAAAGATGTGACCATGTAAAATACAGCCTAAAAGCTGTACAAACTACTCCAGCTGTAAGAAATAAGATGCATGTGCTGAGGGGTTTTGGAGGGATCCTGGCCAGGAAAGGGTTCACGGGGCAGCCTTCGCCCTGTGGGTGCAGTGTTTTGAGGGTTGCGGGAACGGAGGGCATAGGGCATTGGGCACATGGAACAGCTCCGAGTCACGTGGAGTCACGCGCACACTCACGAGCACAGCTCAGGGACTTTGCCCTTCCCAGTGCTGCAGCCCCATGAAATATTTAGGCTTCTGGACGCTGCTCATCCCTTATTGTCCCCCTCAGCAAGTATACTTCCCCTGCATCATTTATGCATGTCCCCTTTCTTCACCTCAGAGGCCTGCAGAGAAGGGAAAAACAGACCCTAAGCTGGAGGAGGAGCCTGTCCCTCCAGACCCTGTGAACAGGGGGCAGGATAGCAGCCTCACCCCCAAAACAGCTACTCCCCACGCCCAGGGGGACGCCCACTGGGTAGACTTGGGAATCAGGCAAGAGGCATGAGACCAGGAACTGAGATGTAATATGGGCCCCCAAGAATGGGGAAGCAGCAGGAGGAGGAGGGGAATGGAAATGCGGATAGATGTCCTGGCTGCAGAAGAGCCCCACAGAAAGGAAAGGAGTCTGGAGTGACGATGAAAGCTGCCATTTATTGAGTCCTTACAATTTTCTGTGCTAAGAAGTTTACATGCATTATCACCTTAAACCCACACGACAAATTTAGGATTTATCACCCCATTTCATGGTTAGAGAAAGTGATGCTCAGAGAGGTTAAGTAACTTGTCCAGGGCAATCAGACCACCCAGCCCCAGAGGTCAAACTCCCATGTGCCTTGTCCTCTGTGTATGTGTGGGGTGGGGTGGTGCAGGGTGGGGAGTGAGGAGGCGGGGAGTCACGCCAGGCCAATGCTGGCCCTTTTCTCTCTTGCTACCCTCCCTGCCTGCTCCTCCTGCACTCCCCAGGGTCAGCGCTCCTAAATCCCTTGTCTGTTTATAAGCCAAATCCTGGTGACCAGAGGGACCCCAGGAAAGGGAAAAGGGAAGGTGAGGAGCTAGAGAGGTGAGCAAGAGAGAGAGCTGGAGCTGGCGAGGTAGAGAGAGACTCACAGAGCCAGGTGGGAGCAGAGGAGAAAGCAGGTGAGTGTGAGATGGCACCAGTGGCGGCTGGGAGTGATGATGTCAGAGTGACCCCCAGCCTGTACACTTAGGCCCACACCATCCATTGGGTGGTGACAGAATGGGTGGCAGGTGGCAGAAGGAACTCCCACCCCACTCTGTTTCCACCCACCCTCCCCCTTTACACCCCTGCTTCTCCTTCCCCTCCCCCACTGTTTTCTCCGGAACAATTCTAATTAGACTAAGTGACTAAGAGGTGATTTCAGCCTGAACGCCAATTAGGCCAGGAAGAAGGGAATGTAGCTCCCCCAAGTCTCCCACCCCTCATCTGCCCTTTACCCAGATCAAGTATTCTTATCCCAAGATTCCAGACTGCCCTGCAAGTTCCCTTGATCCTGCTCCCTTCGCACTGCCCACTGCGCCCCACTGCCTGTGTCCAGACAGCCCCGGATCTACCGCTTAATCCCCGCCTGAGCCCCTCCACCCTCAGGGCCTGAGTCCATTCAGGGCTTCCTGGCAGGGGGTACAAGGAAGCAGCAGGGGCCTCCTTGGGAGGCTATCTTTCTAAGTCTCTTTATTTCTCTCCTCTCTCTCCCCCACCCCTTCCTCTGGCACTTATTTCTAACATCCATGGACCAGGCCTACTGGTTGCCATGGAGACACAGTGTGCAGCTGGATGGTGAGCATGTGAGAGAGGAGCTGTGCGCGCTGCGGCAGGGGCGGGCGGCGGGTGAGAAATGTACCCGTGTGCATTCTTTGAGGGGGAATCGGACAGGGATCTAGGCTGCCTCCCTGAAGTGACACCAGGCCAAGGGGGAGGCTCCAAAAGGCCTAAGCTCCTAAACCCCTTGGCCACCTTCATCCAGGAAACACCTTCCTCCCCTCAGCCCCTGCAAATCAGATACTAAAGTCTATTCAGTCTGGGCTGTAGATTGGCCGATGCTGGAGATGCTAGAGGGGCCCCGACCTGCCCCTCCTGCCCAAGAAGAAGACTGGGAACCCCAGAAAGGAACAGGAGCACGCTGAGACCTGACCTGAAACTGGGGGGAGGGGCTGTAGGACAGCTGGAAGATTAAGCTGGGCAGATGGGCTGACTGATAAGAGGCCAGCAACTCCCCAATACCACTCCAGGGAATGGGGGGTTGGCCCAGCAGGATGGAAACTTCCCTCCATTTCCGTTCCCTTCACCCAGCATTTACCCTTAAGGTTAGGACAGAAATGAGAGACCTAGGTAACTGCCCTCAGGAAGCTTAACATCTTTCAGTACTTAGGCCAAATTCTTTGTCTCTCACCTCAGGGCCTTTGAAGCAGCAATTTCTTGTCTCTGGAATGTTCTTTTTCTGAGCTTTAAATCTTCGGGTTTCCTCAGAGAAGCTTCCCTGGCCATGCTGAGCAAAGCAGCCCCTTCCCCAACTCCACCTCCAGTTATCCTCCTTCATGTCCCATTGTTTGTTTCCTTCACAGCACTTGAACACAATCTATAATTATCTCATTTGTTTGTTTATTGTCTGTCTTCTCCACTGGAATGTAAGTTCCAGGAAAGAGAGAGTAGGGACCATGCCTGTCTTATTCAGTGCTGTAATGCCAGCACCTGGACAGCCTGCTACTTGGTAGGTGCTAAATATGTACTAAATAAAGAGTGGACCAATGATTTCATTGAAATCCCACAATAATCCTTGGTGATGGTAAGCATTATTATCCCCATTTTACAGATGAAGAAACTGAGGCTCAGTCACCTGCCCAAGGTCATAGCACTCACTAGGAAGTGGCACAGCCAGAATTCTAATGTAGGTCTCTCCGACTCCAGGCATAATGGAAGAAGGTGGGGACCTTCTTAACCAATCTGAGCTGCATCTGGTTCCTCTTCTTGTCTGTCTGCCTATGTGCCTCCACTCCCAACCCAGGATTCCCCAGAGAACCCTGGTGCAGGGAAGGGAGGAAGACAGTTTGAATTTGTAAGAATGTAAATCTGACCTTTTCCTTCACGGGTTTAGAATCCACCAATGGTTCCCTCCTTTCCTCTAATCCAAAAGCCCCTTAGGTTGACCAGCAGGTCCTTCTAGTTCTGGCCCTGCCTTCCTCTCCAACTTCTCTTGCCCCTCTGAGCCACCTGACCGTCTCCTCCTCCACCTCCAGACCCCTGCCTGCAACTACTTCCTCCAGCTGCACCACCACCCATTCCTCAGTGGCCTGTCCCCACCCGCCTTGGAAACTCAGCTCTGGCACCACTCCTTCCAGGAAGCCTCTGGACCCTGCAGGAGACACCTCCTTTGGTTCTCCTGCCAGAATTTCCGGCTCAAGGCAGGGCTGAACACATGATGTGGTCATTGTTTACCTGTCTGCCTTTCCCACAGAGACTGTCATTCTTGGGGTGTCCCAGTACTCTATGTTGCCCTGGCACTAGGGAGGGGCTCAGGAAATGTTTGTAGAATGAGTAAATCAACCACGGGCAGGATTCCGTTGTCGGCCACCGAATCTCCCCCAACTTCCTTGACTCCTGACATCTTTTTCTGGGCTAGGACCAACCAGAAGGAGCTCCTCATTTCCCACTGTCTGGTCAAGTCGCGGGTGGGGCTTGCTGTGGGGCCCTCCCCGCCGATTGAGAGCCTCTCCAGATAAGGAGGTGAGCCCTCAAGTCAGGGGCAGGTCATCAGGGCCCCAGGTGAGGGGGATATGTGATTCTGTAACCGGAGGATTGGTGGGGGGCTCGGGGTTGCCCACTGAGCCAGGAAGCTTATCCAACCCTGTGGATTCTGAGGCGCCAGAGGGGCCTTTGCCCTTCCTCGAACCCTCCTCCCACCCCTCCTCCAAGGCCCGGTTCGCGGCGCGCTGGATCTCGGCGGTGCCTTCTTCCTCCCCTCGCCACGCCCCCCCGCCCCCCGCAGATCCAACACGCGTCTCTCCGAAAAGCAGCGAGGGGGCCCGGCGTGGGCTCTAGGCCCCACGGTGCTCCGCGTCGGGGAATGGATGAAGGGGAGCCAGTGACCCCCGCCGTCCCCGCAGTCGATCCGGGTTTACACGGAGGCTCATCCGGGATTAGTCCCTGCGCTCGGCTAATCCCAGAGGCTGCACCGACCCCGGGTCCGCAGCGAGGCCCACGCAGCGCGCGCACGGGGAGGGAGGACGCGGCCGAGCGGAAGCGCGCGAAGAGCTGGGAGGAGCGCCCCGGGAGGCGGCGCCGGGAACCGGCTGATCCGGTTTCTGTTTTTCGACCTCTTCGGAGCCAGGGTTTACCCCGGAGCCGGACGGAGGTGGCCGAGGCCGTTCGAGCCCGGAGCGGGGGCGGGGACGCAGTCGGAGACCGGGGCTGAGACCTTTTTGGTTCCCGTCCCCTAAACCGACTTCCAGTCCTCGTTCCTGAGCGTAGGAGGACGCGACAGACAGACAGATGTCTTCCGCCTCTTATCCCATCTAGTTCCGCAATTCTTACTCGCTGCCGGAGGAGCGGGGAGCGGGGATGGATACACCGGGAACGACAGAAGGCCCCGCCCGCACCAGCACGCCCTGGGGGCGCCCCCTGGAAGAAGGCAGCATAGCATAATCCTCGGCCCCCACCCCCATTCCTGGCCTGCACCTGCACTCTGGGTGGAGCCGGGGGCCCGGGTAGGGGACACTTTGAGGTGTACGGACTGTGTCTGTCTGTCCTCATTTGCGTCCTCTCGCCCCCATAGTCGCGAGGCACCGACGAATCCCAGTGTGGGTTTCGGCCCCTCTTCTCCCTCGCGTGCCCCCGCCCTCTCCAAGGCCTTTGCCCCAGACTTAGCTCCCGCTCTCCACCGGCCGCAGGCCCGAGGGCCCGGAAGAAGCGGAGCGGGGTCCGGTTTTCACACTTTTATTGTAAAGCTCGGGAATAATTACACGGGTCTTTCATTGACAGCTCAGCAAACAAACCGGAAACGAACCGAACCGGAGGGGTAACGGTGGTGCCTGCGCATGCTCGCGGCGTGGGGGGAGGTCAGAGAAAGAGAAAGACAGAAAGAGACAGAAATCATTACAAATCAACGGGATTGTGCTCGCAGCGCCAGGGACGGGGTGGAGTAGGGTCGGGGCGGGGGCCCTTCCCGGGAGGAGCGAGGCGGTGGGAAGCGGCACGAACCAAGAGAAACACGACCCCAATATGGGCACCGGACGCGCCCAAAACCCCCCACCCCGAGCCCCACCCCCCTACACACGAGAGAGACACGGCCCCCCTCCCCACTCCGATAACCCGAGGAGACACAGTCTCCCCCTCCCCACGGGCAGACACACCCGCCCCGGAACCCCATGGGCGAGACACAGTCTCCCCTCCCAGAGAAGTCCCGCGTGGAGACGCCCCTTAAGAGACTTTCTCATGGCCAACACGAGCCCTCCCAACACCCGGAGACAGCCCCTATTCAGGGAAGAAATGGCTCCACGGGCCCCACCCTCAGGAGAGAGTGGTATCCCAGAGCCCCGGGGAGAAAAGACAACTCAGAGATGCCCAGCCTCATCCTAAAGTGCTGCAGGGCAGAGACACCCCCATAGGAGAGATGGGGGAGGGCCAGAAACATCCCTTCCCAGACATGCTTCGGAGAAAGACCCCTTCCCTGGGAAGAGAGATGGCCCGAGACTGACTTGCCTTAGGTACTCCCAGGAACCCTGGAAGGAAAACAGGCTCCCTAGAGAGCCTGGGGAAGTGGGGGAGACATGCTCCCATGGTCCCCAGCGGGAATACATGTCCCCCAGAGACTCCCAAGGGGAGAGATAGGGCCTAGAGAGCCCCTAGAGGTGAGGAATGCCCAGAGACCTTCCCCTGGGGATGTGAGACATGCTTCAGGGACCCTAGGAGAGAAATATGTCCCCACAAATCCTCCCCCTACCAAGAGACATGCTCTGAAGTAGGGGGATGGGGACCGACTAGGTCCCTTCTAGGAAGACACTGACTGGGTCAGGCTGGGTTTGAGGTGGAGTCTCCTCTGGCCAAATGTCGCCTATTGGTACATAAAACTGTACGCGACACAAGGCATTGGGGAGGGGCTTCACAGACCTAGGACCAACAGGGGTAGTCCTCAGTGCTGTCACCATCCCCTGCCCACCTTTGGTTTCACCTCTCCAGTGCCCAGGTGGTGACAGACTCAGCACCCCGACCCCAACCAGGGGGCTAGGGGTCTGTCTTTGCCTGGGGGAAGGGCTGCTGCTCTGTGCTTCTCAGCCCTCCCAGCCATCTGGGCCACCCCTTTCCTTCTGGCTTTTCCATTGTGCAAAATGCTCCTCTGCCTTTCCACTCAGTGCTCAGGGGTCTCCAAGACCAGGGCAGGGTACCCAGGCCACCAGGGGCTTCTGGCGGGAGTCCGCTGACTCCAGGAATACCACCTGACTGGACCACCTTCTCCACCAAGCAAACGGGCCTCATACAATCTTCTTGCCTGAATCCTGACCTCCAGGACCCAGGACAGTCCTTGAGGGCACTGCCCCACCAGCTGGGCACCCAATGCTACCAACTCCACCACTATTGCACCTGCCCTGTTTGTGCAGGGGAAGGGGGCTGTCTCTTTAACAAGCCCCCAGCCCACTTCCTGGGCCTCCCCCAGGGAAAGGAGCCTTTGGCCAAACCCTAGACCTGGCTGCTGCCACCCAGCCCACTCTACACCCTGCCCTCCATAGAAGGGCTGTTTATGCCGGGGCCACCAGCCAAACAATGCTCTCCTTCCCAGCACTGTTACCCCATGACACATTAGGGGTAAGGGGCAGAGAACAGGGTGATTCTTCAGCCCCCTGGCTTTTCTAGGGCGAGGATGGGGTCTCTGGGGTTATAGGAGTCAAGACCCCAGCAGCACAGCTCCCAAAGGCACCAGACAACCCAGCAGCCTGCACCCACCCCTCCCACACTTGGGCCACCCGCCTAAGCTTGGACTAAGTCAAGCAAGGGCCATACCCTGAGTCTCCAGCCTCCCAGCCTGGGCCCCTGGGAAGCTGGAGAGGTATGGGCCAAGGCAGTGGGGGGTTCTGGAAGGAAGAGGGGCTGAGGCTTTGAGATGGCCACAGTGGGAGATGGGGGCTCTGCAAGATGCCCCTCACACCCTGGCCCCTGAGGTGAAGAAAAGAACCCCACCTCATCATGGCTGACTGGGCTTCTCTGCCCCCCAATCTCCCTACCCCCTCCCTCATGGGACCCCTGACCCTGGCAAAGGGAAGCCCAACTGGAAGAAGGGGGCCTGGAGCCCAGGGTGCCCTGAGGCAGCCCTTCCCACCCCCTGAGATCAAGGCAATGGTGGTTTTACAGGCTGACGGGTCAGTCATGGCAGGGGCTGGGGGTTGGGGGGCAGGGCGGGGGCAGGGTGCAGGCCCCCCATATTGGGGGCAGCAACAAGCCACCCCCTGAGCAAACCTTCCTGCTCCCAACTCACCCAACCAGGCCAGAGGCACAGTCATCCCACCCCTGTCCAGCTGCCCCCCACAGCCTCAGGGCCCCTCTGTGATGCTCATCTGGGTGTGGGAGGCCAGCCTGAGCGGGGACCCCCACAGGGCACAGCGCAACAGTTCCAAAAAAATAGAGATTTGTATTTTTAAAAAAAATTAAATAAAAGCCCAGCTCTGCTGATAGGCAAATGTTACCTCCATCCCCACCCCCACCCACCCTTTGTTTCCCTGGCCTGCACCCCCATCCCACCACGGCCCCAGGGGTATTTACAACATGGAACAGTAGAGGCCTGGGGTGGGGGCACTGCGGCAGGGAGGAGGGGGAACAGGGCAGGTCCCCCCCAGAGGGGTCCCCCAAGACAACACAACATCAACGAGAAAAGTTGCAAATCAGGCAGAAATGGGGACGTCATTCCAAGGTCCTTATATACAGACACTGCATGACCAGCAGGGAAGGGGGGGCCCAGATGGGACCAGGCATGGGCACGTGGCAGGCAGGTGGGCCAGCCCAGGAGCACTACGGAAAGAGGAGGCCTCCACTCCGCTCCCACCCCCATCCCCACCCCACCTTTGGTAACAAAAGCCCTTCAGGAAGCCCCTGATGGTCAAGAGTTTCCTCTGGGAGTTCCCAAGGAGAGGGCTCCCCAGTTCAGCCCTGCTTCAGGGCTAAGATTGGGCATGCTGTCCCCGCCCTGGTCGGCCATGCGGGAAACGATGAGTTAAAAGTGTGCTGCCCACCCTTGACTCCACCATCTGCCCAAATCCAGGGGGCACTCCCTGGAGGTCAGGGAAGGGAGCCCAGTCACTGTGGAGGAGCCCTCCTGGGCATCAGCGGGGGGAGCCTCCCAGAGGGGAGAAGGAGCTCCCGGGGCTAGGCGGTGGAGATGAGGGGAGAGGACCTGGACCCTGCATGTGGTAAGGGTCAGCGTGGTCATGAGGCCAGTACAGCTCCGCACATGGGGCCTTGGCCAGGAAGCCCACACTGGAGGGGTCAAGAGTGGGGGCCCTGGAATGGGCCCATGTGGGAGCTGGCCAGCGGCTGGGGGACAGGGGTGGCCGCCGGCCAGGAGGGGGCTCACAGGTAGATCTCACGCTTGGCCGTCTGGGCAGATGCCGGTGTGGCTGCGGGTGGGAAGTCCGAGGTCTGGGTCAGGGGGATTTCCTCCAAGGTGGCCGAGTCCTTGCAGGAATCATGGCTACTGTGGGAGAAGGCACTGTAGGAGGGCAGGAGGCGCACGGGGGCCGTTTTGGTGTTCCGGTCTTCCGGGGGGCTGGGGCTGCCGGCGCCCGCAGGCTCCTGCCCTCCTCGGTCCTGGTAAGGCACGAACGTGGAGAGTTTGAGGGCGCTGTTCTTGGTCCGGCGGCTGGGAGATGACTGGCCAGGCATCCAGCACGTGTCGGAGTGGCCAAACTCGCTGCACTCCCGGGTACAGGTGCCCGTCATGGCGACATCAGGCAAAGGGCGAAGGTCTGCAGGAGAGAGCAGGGAGGCCGGGGTCAGGCGCGCAGCCGGGCAAGCTCTGCTCCACAGCCTCCTGCTGGCATCTGCACCCTGCCTCAGAACAGGGGTGCACGCCCCTTCCTGCCCACTGAACTCACAGGCACACACACCCTCCCATCATCCGCTAGCCCACCGCTGCCCTCTCTCTCTGTCACACACACACAATCTCTCCTTAAATAGACACATTCCTTCTAGTCTCACCCACCCTCAGTGCTCTTCTCGCACACCCACCAGATCTGCCCTCTGCCGAGTGCACAAATGCACGCTCGTCTACACACTCAGTCACCTACCTCCAGACAGGCCTAAACACGGAAATCTACCCTCAGGTAGGGCTGAGGAAACCCCATCCTCATTTAAGGACACAATCAAAATCTCTCTCTCACCCACACACACACACAGATAGGCATGGACTCATCATCTACTACACTGGGCACCTCCATTCCCAGATGGAGATGGGCACCTACCTTCCTCTGAACCCCATCAAGCCTCACATCCTGAACCCCCACCCACCCCAGCATAGCAAGGCTTTGCCTCAAAGCTGCGGAGAAGGGATGAGCTTCTATGTGCAGTGTTCACATAGAAGCACACACTCACACCCACAAGCACGCTCATGCAGCCCCTCCCCACCTGACTCTGGCCCCCTACACCAGCCGCCACCCTTGGCCTTGCCCCGGCTCCCTGCCCAGAGCACCCACGGGAACAGGAGTTGGCCGCCTGACATCAGCAGTAGCCAGTGTGGTTGCTGGGCAGCGGGGGTCTCCATGGGAACGGCTAGACCATGAGCACTTCCTGTCACAGCTGCCCTGTTTCGCCCTCACTCAGGGACAGCACCAGGCAGTGACCCCCCCCCCTTAGGGACATGACTGAGCAGCAGAGCCTGGGGCAGGGGCTCCCCTGGCGCTAACCCCCGGCTGGGTCTCCTGCCAGTGCAAGGTGAGGAGGGGATAGCTCTGTTGTTAACCCTCAAAGTGCCAAGGCTCTTCAGCTCAGGGCAGAGTTGGGGGGGCCCAACATGGCACGGAGCAGAGCATGGGTACTGGGTGGGCGGGGCTGGGTGCTGGGCCGAGTCCCACAGACCCCAGACCCCACAGCAGCTCCCACATACCTGGCACTCTGCCTCAGGGCCTGCTCCGGCCAGCTGGCTCTGCGCGGGCACAAAAAGGACGAGACGGGCATGAGATCACGCATGACGGGGCAGGGGTGGGGACAGAGGACACTCTGAGACCTAGGCCGGGGAGGTTAGACAAGGGTCCTGTGCCTGAGGGGTGGGGAGTGGAACTTTCCATCCTTTGGGAGGAGAGGCGGCTATGGAGGAGGGCGTGAGCCCCAAGGACAGCTCCAAATTAGAGTCTTTCCATCCCTAAGGCTAATTCATTCACTCTCCCCCGCAGGCTGCCACGCGAACCTTCACATGCACGCGTGCACACACACACCCGTGCACAGCACATGCATCGCACATATGTTCTGACGGCACACCTCCCCATCCATGCCTGTGCCCACCTCTGCTCCCGGACCTCCCTCTGCCATCTCCCTCCAAACCTCTCTCCGACAGGCCCCTTCCTACCCCCTGGCCAGACCTCCCGCTGCTCTTCCTCAGCCAAACCTTCTTCCACTCCTCCCGCCAGGGGATCATCACACCATGCTCTGAGCTGCCCACAGCATCCAGGGCCCCCTGTCAATTCTCAAGGCCCGCCCACCCTGTTAGAGGACCACCAGCTGCCTTCTCCAGGTTTCCTCACTGTTAGCTGAGCCTTCTGGCCACTGTGCTCAGGGTCCCTGTTCCCAGGGAGGCAGTGTAAATGCAGTGCTGAACGCAGAGAAACCTGGGTTTGAATCCCTCCCAGATCTGTCACTTCCTAGACGTATGACTTTGGACTAGTGACTTAACCTCTCTGAGCCTCAGTTTCCTCCACTAAAGTGGGCACAATAAAGTGCTCAGAGCAGGGAGTGGCTGTGAGGATTAAACATGCACCTGAAAGCACTGAGCTCGGTGACTGCTACTGAACACACAACAGGAACTCAGTAAATGGAGGATTTTTTTTTTTTTTTTTTTTTTTTGAGACAGAGTCTCACTCTGTTGCCCGGGCTAGAGTGAGTGCCGTGGCGTCAGCTTAGCTCACAGCAACCTCAAACTCCTGGGCTCAAGCAATCCTTCTGCCTCAGTCTCCCAAGTGGCTGGGACTACAGGCATGCGCCACCATGCCCGGCTCATTTTT
>CAUYRT010044448.1:0-39560 GCA_963574885.1 Lepilemur ruficaudatus | reverse complement strand
CTGCCCCTCACCTACCTGAGGCTCTGCCCCCCGCCTGGACCTGCCCACCCCTGACAGACCGGTCCCTGGCTCCCCGGTCTCCACATGGTGTATGGATCTGTGGTCATTGTCCCTCTGCAGAATAAAGAGTGCTCAGGCCTGCCTGGCCTTTTGCCTCCAGCCGCTTGCTTGGGAGTGGGGAGGGCTGCGGGTGGGGACTGCCAGTGCGTGGACTAGTGGGCTGTGGATCTGGGGCTCCTTCTAGAAACCCACACCTCTGTGTAGTTCCCCTGGCTAGTGCTTCGGGCCAAGCCCACCCCTATCAGGAGTGCAGTGTGGATGTGATCCCAGGGCAGACTTCTTCATAACAAAACACATTTATTGAGTAGCCACAACCTAATAAGCCCTGCTCACCTGCTGTATCCCCCTTCCTGCCTGGGAGGGGGCTCCTCAATGTGCAGAGCCACAAAGTGGGGGTCCAAGTGGGATGCTCTCAGCCACTCCCAAAGGCCTTGCTGTCAACCGTAGTCTCCTTTGGTACCAGAGATTCGTGAGCCTGGACTAGAACCTCTTCTGCCCAAGGACTTGCCTGCTGGCAACTCTGGATACGGGGCGTGGCCCAGCTGCGGGCCCTTCCACCTCCTGAGGTCCGTGTAGCCCTGTGCCCGGCCAGGCCTACTTGAGCACTAGCATGGCCTCTGTGCCATCCTTGGCAGTCAGGTAGAGCCCGTGTGTGAGGTAGTATTCCCGCCGCAGGAAGGCATAGAAGTAATCAGAGATGAGCAGGATCTGGGGGAGAAAGAGAGTGTGAGGAGCTACGGGGAACCTCCCTCTGAACCCAGGGCCCTGGCAGGTCTAGGCAGATGATGGAGACAGCAGTGCCCCTAAGTGGCACCTTCCATCAAGGTCCTAGCCTGGCCCTGGATCGACCACTGGGGAGGCACCCTCTCTTAAGGGGCCATACTTGACCCTGCAAGATCTTGCTGGCCCCTCAGAAGCTGCCCAGATTCCTACCCCTCTCATGGTCTACACCTCCAGCCCAAGCTCTAGCCCCCAAATGCCTGTGCAATCAGGGGTCCCTCCCTTCCCATGTGCCCACAGGCTCTTCAACCCCAGCCAGGCACACACCAAACACTTCACCTTCCCCCGGTAGAACCTGCTTCGCCCACAAGCACCCATGTCTCTACCATCCAAGTGCCCAGGCCACATACATCAAGCCACGAAGTCCTGTCTATTCTACCTTCTAAACTCTCCCAAATCCACCCTTTTGATCCTTCCCCACAGCCACCACCCTGGACAAAGCCACTGTCATCTCCTAAACAACAGCAAAGCCTTGTTCCTAGGCCAAGTCTCTGCTCTCAAACCTGCCCCCACCCCATTCTCCCTGGCAGCCAGAGTGAGCTTTTCAAAACACATGTTACTTCCCAGCTTAAAATCCTCCCAAGGCTTCCCATGTTCTTAGGGTGAAGCTCAAACTCCCTGGGGCTCCACAGCCTTGCACCTGGTCCCTGCCCACGTGTGCAGCACCCTCTCCCTGCTCCGCCTCGCTCTACTGTAGGCTCTTCACTGTTTCTTGCCTGGAATGTCCTCTCTCCTTTCAGCTAGTCCACAGCTGCTTGCCCTTCAGGTCTGAGGAAGGATCACTTATCCCCCAGATTAGGTCTCAGCTGCACCAACCTCTATATGCTAGCACAAAACTCATCCAAACTGCAATCTGACAGCGGTGTGACTGCCTGATGACGTGCCTCCTCTCTTGGACCAGGAGCTCCACTAGGGCAGAGTTCCGTAGTGGTTCTGTCACGAGGGTATCTCTGTGCCCAGCTCAGTCTGTTTTTCCCATTCTGGACCACAGAATCAAAAGGGGCCTAAAGCCTGTAGTACCAGCTATTTGGGAGGCTGAGGCAAGAGGATCACTGGTACCCTGGAGTTCAAGGCTGCAGTGAGCTGTGATCGTGTCACTGCATTCCAGCCTGGTGACAGAGGGAGACCCTGTCTCTAAAATAAAAAAAAGGGGGGCGCAGAGGGGACTAGAAGCTCAGCTCACTGTCCCCCTCACAGAGGCCCAAAGAGTAACAGGGATCTGCCAAGGTCCCTGTGCACTAGACAGACCTGAAGCCTCACAATCCCATTCAGCCCAATAGATCCATGACCTCCAGTGCCTGGGACAGGCAGGGCAGGGCTAAGCCCTATAGAAGGATGAGGGGACACGGACTCATCACTGCAGACACCACAGTTCTCAGGCACTTAGCCTCCCAGAGTAGCAGTACCAACCACCTCTTGGCACAGATAGGGAGACTAAGGCCCCAAGCAGGGGAGGTACTCAGCTAGGGTCTTGGGGCAAGTCACAGGTTGAGCTGAGCCTGGGTCTAGACCCCCAGGACCCTGTCCTGGGCAGCTTCTCACTCACCTGAAGGTAACACAGCGGCACCTAAGGACAGCTTGGAGGGACCTGAAGCAGTTCAGGGAGATGCCGCATCCCTAATAGCATTGATGGCCTCAGGACAAGTACCCACCATTCTATCACCAAAACTTGTCTGGAAGGTTTAATAATCCCCATCTTACAGATGGGGAAACTGGCTCAAAGGGTTCAATAGCTGGCCTGTGGCTACACCTGGAGAGCTAGACTAGTGGCCTCGGAGCCTGTAAGGTGACACGCCTGGGGCCAGTCCACTAATGGGCACAAGACTCTGCCAAAGATGTCAGCAAAGCAGATGGAGCTCAGGCAGCCCTTGAGGCCCTGCCCGCTGGCTGACAGCTCCAGGCTGGCCCGGTGCTGGGGGCAGTGACTACAGACTGACCCCATACCTTGTGGCCCTCTTTCTCATCCAGGCCTCAAGATGCCATCTGGACAAGAGAAGCCGGCAGCAGTGGCTGAGCTCAGAGGCCAATCCCTGAGCCAGGGGTCAGATGAGGGACAGGTGCAAAGTCACAATTCACAACCAAACAAAATGAGGCAACTCAATGTCACACAACAATCAGCTAGACAAGTAGTAGAAACTGCCATTTTTGCAGATCCCCTACCCTCAAGGTGGTCTAGACTTGGTGACTCACTTCCTGCTCGCAGCACAGAAAGGGACTAGGACCTGTACAGGGGAGAAACCTGGCAGCCACTGTCCCAACCAAGTGCTGAAGGCTCACATCAGCCTGAAACCACGTGGCTAGCACGTCCCCATGGGATGTGATGAATAGGGCCCTTCACCTGGGGTATTCTTGCCAAAAACCCATAACCACAGGACAATCTTAAGAAAAGCATCAGACAAACCTAAATTGGGGAATGCCCTAGATACCTTGATGTACTTGAGTAGCACCACATACCTGGCTGGTGCTACCCAAGACTGTCGAGGTCGCAAATAAGTAAAGACTAAGAGGCAGAGCAAGGACCAGTGCGATGCGGTCCCCGGGTGGGGCCTGGCAGAGGACACAACTGGAAAAACTGGTGAAACCCAAATCAAGTCTGGTGTCTCGCACTAACAGCACCGTATCGGGGGTAGTTTCTTAGTTCTGACAAGCACATCAAGGTATCACACGATGTCAACAACACAGGAAACCGAGTGTGGGGCATATGGGAACTCTCTGTTCTATTTTTGCAACTTTTCCCATAAATCTAAAATGATTCAAAAATTAAAAGTTTATTTTAAAAGTAGTGAGCTAGCCGGGCATGGTGGCGCGTGCCCGTAGTCACACCTATGCAGGAGGCTGAGGCAAGAGGATTGCTTGAGCCCAGTTCAAGACCCGTCTGGGCAACATAGTGAAACCCTATCTCCAAAAAAAAAAAAAAATTAAAAAATAAAAAGCACTGAGTTGTTACATGTAACAACATGAATGAACCTCAAAAACATGGGCTTCAGCAAGTGTACATTAAGATTTGCATTTTTCACTGTATCTAAATTTTATGTAACAAAAATGTAAACAAATATTTCAAGATGGATGGAGGGAGGGCTGTTGTGATGGGACAAGTACAGAAGAACGTCAGTGGTGGACTCTGGGTGGTGGGTTCAACGTTAAATCTCTCATCTTCCCATGTGTGAATATTTGCATAATAAAGCGGGTGGGGAAAGAGCCCTGTGTGCCTGCTTGGCCACACGGTCCTGAGTGTCATCAGTCTGAGTGGGTGCCCTGCCCCCAGGTACAGGACACCAGGTGGCCTGGAGACCTGGCTCTTTCCGAGGGAAGCCCCTGGCTGGTCATAGGCTGGCTGAGATGACTTCTTCTGACCTTGGGGCTTTCCATCCGGACTGTGGGGAGACGGGATTTCCCAGGGCCCTAGGATCCAGCCAACACAGCAGCTGCAGACCCAGGACCCCTTTGCCCGGTCCAGACAGGGGCAAGTTGGACAAGCGGCAGTGGAAATAGCATGGGCACATCAGTGACCGTGTGACCCTGTATAAGTCCCTTCTGGGCCCTAAGCTGCATTTTCCTCATCTGTAAAATGATAGCAATAAGCTCGGTTTATAACTCACCTGGACTTAGGGGCCCAGAACATGTCTGCCCTCTCTCCCCTCACCTGAAGCAGCTGAGCCCTCTGCCTCCCTCCTCCGGCAGTTCCGTGTCCTCTGCATCCTCCTCCGACTTCCTGCTCGGCCCCTTTCTTCCCGAAGCCACCTCTTGCTGGGTAGGGAGACCCCTACCCATCCGTCCTCCCTGCCCGAGGGATCTTCAGGGTGTGCACATGTGTGTATACACACGCACACACAGAGCCCTTCGAGTGCCTGCTTGGAAGCTCCCTTGCTCCTCTCTGCCCTCACACCCGCCTGCCCCAGCGGCCCTGCGTTTTGTCATGGACCAGGTAACCACTGATCCCTCAAGAGGTGTCCTTTCCCACCTGGAGGCTTCTCTAACTGCACACTCAGTGATGTGACCCTCCCAAAGTGAAGTCACTGCCCGTTGGCTTACTAACCAAATGTCACGGCACAGGGCTGCACTTTGGGAGTCGCTTGCTGGTCCCCACCTCCTCAGCATGCCCCCCAGTGATGGCTCAGTCACGGTCCTCTCACTGGCAGCTGTGAGGGCTCCAGGGCTGCTCCCCTCTGGGCCATGGTGAAGAGTTAATAGAGCAGCTGACCAAAAAAATGGCCAGGGACAGAGAGGGTAAGTCCGGAGTGGCATGAAACATCTCACTCCATGCAAGGTAGGACAGAGGAAAGACAGGAAACAGACGTCTTCTGAGCATGTGCCCTGGGCCAGACCCTTTAACAAAAAACCACACTGACCCTTTACAGCTTCCTAGGGCAGGGTGACAGTCCTCATTTAAAGAAGCGCAGGGCTAAGGGGCCCGCCTAGGGTCCCATGGCAGTGAAGCGCGCTCAGACTGCGATGCCAGAGCTGCCTGTCGAGCCCGACCTGAGTTCTCCCCTTGGCCCCATAGTGCCTCAGAGTCTGCACCCACGCGTGCTGCGTCCTGCTACATGGCAGACGCTTCACGTACCTTCACACCGTGCCCGAGGCTGCTCTCTCCAGTTCACAGCTCCGTCAATCAGCCAATAAAGAGAAAAGTTTTAGGCCGGGCGTGGTGACTCACGCCTGTAATCCTAGCATTCTGGGAGGCCGAGGCGGGTGGATCGCTCAAGTCAAGAGTTTGAGACCAGCCTGAGCAAGAGACCCCATCTCTACTAAAAATAGAAAGAAATTAATTGGACAACTAAAAATATATAGAAAAAATTTGCTGGGCATGGTGGCGCATGCCTGTAGTCCCAGCTACTCGGGAGGCTGAGGCAGGAGGATCGCTTGAGCCCAGGAGTTTGAGGTTGCTGTGAGCTAGGCTGACGGCACGGCATACTAGCCGGGGCAACAGAGGGAGAATCTGTATAAAAAAAAAAAAAAAAAAAAGAGAAAAAAGTTTTTTTGGAAAAAGCAAAATAAGTGTGTGAGAATTCCAAGCCAGTGAAGATCGTTAATCCAGTGTGTCTTGAAACTGCTGGGCTCAGGACAGCATCCTCAGCCACCACGTGCCCCTGGGCTGCGGCTTCCTAGAGAAGCGGGTGCTACCACCCCGGCATGTCCTGGTTCCCTGGGCCTCTCGCTCCCTGCTGGAGACACTGACATTTGACAACCAGCCTGCACCAGGGGACACATGTGGTCATCACAGCAAAGTGCAGCCTCTTCTGCCCACCTGCTCAGGATCTAGGGAGCTGGGAGCAGAGGAGGCTGGCTGCCGACTACGGAGCTGGATGGGGATTTGGCGTAACCTGCCAACTCGCAGGCCTGACAGACACATGGGAGGAGATGGTGGAGACGACAGCTCCGCCCTCCAGCAAAACACCAGTGAAATCGCTGGACTGTCTCAGGGGCTGCAAGATAAGACTGAAGACTGGGGCTACAAGAGCAACTGTCACCCACGCGGCACTTTTCAATTCATAGAACCTCTCCTTACAACCACCTTCCCAGGTGGAGGACACCGAGGCTACCCCAGCCTGTGCGAATAGCTCCTCCCTGCCGCCGGATTCCAGCCTCTCACCCCTCACCTTCCCTCCCCAGAAGACGGAGGGGTTCAGAGCATGAATCTGATCACATCTGTCCTCAGCTTAAAACCAAAGGTTCAGCCTGGACCTCAGCATGCGGAGGCACCCGAGGGCCATGTGGCTCTGACACTGCCATCTGAAATGGCCTCACTCCCCAGCAAGTGGTGCGGCCAGTGCCACAGAGCTGCCAGCAGCACACGGCATCCCTCACGCACACTCTTCTCATTCTCTGCCCCCACCCCCACCCAGGTCTCCGCCCACCAAGAACCCAGTTAGACCCTACACGTCCCTCAGGACGCCTCCCCCAAGCAGCACTCCAGTGCTGTCACACTGCCCTTTCCTGCCCGTGTCCTTTTCTCTCTCTCCACAGACTGTGGGCTCCTTGGAAGCAGGACTGTGTCTCACTCACCCCTAGCACAGTGCCTGGGGTACAGCAGGTGCCTAATTAATATTTGTAAATAAATAAATTAGCCCCCCAGGAGTGGTGTCACTTGCCTAAGGCCAGCGAGCAAGGGAGGATGGGGCTGGGAGTGGCTGAGGAGTTTGGGCTTCCAGAGCCCAGGCCTTCCTGCCAGCCTTGCCCTGCTAGCCTGGGCTTTTCTTGGCACCGGGTGTGGGGGAGGCTGGGAAGGGCCTGTGAGAGACAAGCTCGGGATGTTGGTCCTGGATGGACAAAGGAATGAACTAAGACCTTGACAAAATGCCACCAGTTGGCCAGGTGAGGTAGCTCACACCTGTAATCCTAGCACTCTGGGAGGCTGAGACAGGAGGACTGCTTGAGCTTAGGAGTTCGAGACCAGCCTCAGCAAGAGTGAGACCCTGTCTCTACTAAAAATAGAAAAAATTAGCCAGGCATGGTGGCGCATGCCTATAGTCCCAGCTACTCGGGAGGCTGAGGGAGGAGGATCGCCTGAGCCCAGGAGTTGGAGGTTGCTGTGAGCTAGGCTGATGCCACAGCACTCTAACCTGGGTGACAGAGAGAGACTCTGTCTCAAAAAAAAAAAAATGCCACCAGTTGAGGAGGAAAAGTAAACACGCACACCCAACTGGACAAGGACACAGGCTCCAGCCTGGGCCACAAGCACCTCATGTTTGGAGACACAAATCTTCCCACACACAGACCAAGGATCTTGCAGCCAGGACTATACACAACCCGCACAAATCAGCCTGAGATGGGTCACTCACCAGCCACAAGTGGGGGCTACACACCACCAGCCACTGATGTCCACCCAGCATGTCCTCAAAGCATTTCCCCACTGTTCCCGTTCCTCAGAATGGCACACCAGGACAACTGAGAGGCAACTCCAGGAGACAGGACAAGTGGTATCATTTGTGCTGGAGTGAATAAGTGAATCCAGAGCAGGGACCAAACACACTGGAGGTTGGTACCAGACTCAGGGCTCCAGGCTTCCCTGGATACAGATGGGAGAATGGCCACAGCAGGGCTGGCCAGTATCTGCAGAGTCTGCAGCACAGGGAGGGGGTTGGGGCTGGCCCCTCACAGCAAAGAGGCAGCAGCTTACAGAGTCGTGTTCCAGACCCTGCTTGGGAGGGCAGAGGAGTCTGTTTTGGATGCAGAGCAGGAGTGGGGCTCTCAGGCCAGCCACAGGATGAGAGAGGAAGGGAGCTCTGGCTCTGACCCCCTAGGAATCCAATGTGACCTGCCACAGGCCCAGCTCCGACAGAAACAGACTATAACTGGGGTCAGGGTATGCAGAACTGTGTTAGACCACTGGTCATGAAATGTAGTTTCTGATCCCAGCTCATTCTGTTTTTCATCAATAACCACTGAATATTCTTCCTGGTGCTGGGGATACAGCCATGAACAAGACAGACTTGGAGCCTGCCCTAATGGAACCCACAGTCTACTAAGTAGATGTGATAAACAAGACCCTGAATCAGTACACCCTTCCTAGCTTTGTGACTTTGGGTGAGTCTCTAACCCTTTCCAGCCTCAGCTTCCTCATTTGATCATGAGACGATAATATTGCTTCCATCAAAGGGCTGTTATGAAGATTACACAGACTCCTTTAAAAAAATTTTTTTTTTTTTTTTTTTTGAGATAGAGTCTCACTCTGTTGCCCGGGCTACAGTGCCGTGGCGTCGGCCTAGCTCACAACCACCTCAAACTCCTGGGCTCAAGCAATCCTCCTGTCTCAGCCTCCCGAGTAGCTGGGACTACAGGCCTGCACCACCATGCCCGGCTAATTTTTCTATATATTTTTTAGTTGTCCAATTAATTTCTATTTTTAGTAGAGACGGAGTCTTGCTCTTGCTCAGGCTGGTTTCGAACTCCTGACTTTGAGCAATCCACCCGCCTTGGCCTCCCAGAGTGCTAGGATTACAGGCATGAGCCACCGCCCCTCGCTGCTTAAAAAGTTTTTTTAAGAGACTGGGTCTTACTATGTTGCCCAGGCTGGTCTTGAAATCCTGGGTTTAAGTGATCCTCCTGCCCTAGCCTCCTAAACTGCTGGGATTATAGGCATGAGCCTATAAGAGTGTGGGGGAGGCTGGGAAGGGCCTGTGAGAGACAAGGCATGAGCCTAAAGAGTCAGGGCAGACTCTTTATAATAAAAAAAAAAAAAGAGAAAACATCGAGGCTATCAGTGAGGGAGTAGTTACGTAAAGCGCGAGTGGCAGGTCCACATATGCAGGTCACAAAGGTTCCTCCCTCATATATGAGAGCAAGGAAAGATCACCAAGATGTTTTATTAAAAGGAAAAAAGTCATACTATCATCACGATGCCCATAATAAAACACTTACACACACAAATAGTCCTCTCTCTCCATGAGCCTGAGTCTACATAAACACGCAGGGAAAGCTCTAGAAAGCCACATGAGCACATGACCCCAAAGATTATAGGGATCCTGGGGGCCAATCCCTAGCAAGTGCTCCTGAAACACAAGCCACTATTAATTATAATGTGGGGAAAGATCTTCTGATGTTCCCTGTTTGTCAACTGAATTAGGGTGAGTGGGACACTTACCTTAACTCTTTCAAAAAGCTAAATTTAAACAAGTTCCTTTTCTTTTAGATGTAATCCTTGAACCAGTATTTTTCTTCTGCTGGTCACTGACCCACAAAAGAAAAGGATTAAAATAAAAAGAAGAGGGAGATTGTTCTCCTTCCCTTGGTTTACGGGACTGAACGTGTCTCCGGGAACCTGCTTCGGGTGTTGAAGGGCTCGCTGCTCTTGCTATTTCCCACGTAAACATGTGCATGATGGCAAGGGGACCCACACGCTGTGTGCCATCCTCTCAGCACCCTGGGACGCAGGGGTTACCATCCTGGTTTTTGAGGCAGGGAAACTGCAACCCAGAGAGGTTAAATCACTTGCTGGAGGTCACACAGTGAGGAAGTGGGGGCACCTCGGGCAGTCAGTCTCAATCCCTGTTCCTCTCTCACTTCCTGTTACTGATTCTGAGGCACAATCATAACTAGCAAATGATCCCTGCTGAAAAATACCTAATGCCCCCAGGGGAAAGGATGGGGCCTCAGTCATTGGTTTACCTGCTGGTGTAAATAATAATCTACACATAATTTGTTCTATAATTGGATACGGCACCGATCAACTCAGACACGGCAGGACCTAAAAAACAAGTCTGTGGCTAAAATGTGCTCTATATGCAGCTCCTGATGTCAGCAACAATGGTCCAGGTTCTGGATGCTTCTTTGAAACCTGTACTCATCTGGTTCCCAGGACAGCTCAGGTCTGTCTTGCACAGGGAGGGGAGAATGAGGGCCAGGCGAGTGTCAGGCACCTTCCAGCTAGAAGGGCTCAGGAGAGCAGGCTGTAGGGTGAGAACACATCCCCACGTGCCACACATCTTAATGGAAGCACTGACTGTAGGCCACATGAAGCAGGGGCTGGGATTGGGCCGTGCCGGCCACATAGGGGCTTTGCTGGCCACAGAGACCGGCAGAGGATGGAGAAGCGTGGGAGATGGAGCTGCTACCACTGACCTCAGCCGGTGGAGGTGGTTTGCCCCTTCTCCCCCTTCCTTTCTTACTGTCCAAGTCTGAAAGGCCCAGCTCCTACCCCTCGTTGCCTATGGCTTTCCCTGACCGCTCATGACAGGAGACGGATCCCATTCCCTCTGGATCCCTCCAGCAGTTACTCTCCACACACCTGGCCATTAATCACACATCGTTCTCCGTGGCTATCTCTGGCTCATTCATTCATTCAACAAACATTTGCTGAGCAGGTGCTCTGTGCCAAGTGCTGAGCTGGTAGCTGGGGACCTTGCGATGGGAGTACAGGCAGATCGCTGCCTTCATGGAGCTCACAGGCTAGTGGTAGAGGCAGGGAGGGGAGCAATAAGTAACATAAAGTTGCAAATTGGGTAAATGCTATGACGGACACAAGAAGGGCACTGAGAAAGAGACAGTGGGGCAGGAGGAGCTCATGAAAGGCCTCTCCGAGGAGGTGACACTGAACTCTCAGTAAAACTCCAAAGGTCTCATTTTGTACTCTGGGGCTCCCAACAGGCCCGACTGCAGGGATAGTACAAACTTCATGATGGGGGGCTCTTCTCTCTCAGTCAGGGCTCCAGGACCACAGCATGACTTCAGTGACTGCCTCAGTGAGCAAGTGGCCCCATGTGACACATCCCTTTAGCAATCTGGCAGCAGCAGCAACAAAGGCCAAAGCCGAAAGCCCCAGGAAGCACCTGACCAACAGAGCTGACTGAGGAGGCTGATGACACAGGTGTGCCAGATGCCTGAACAACTTGCTGGCTCAAGGTGGGCGGGGGCGTGTAGCTTGGGCCCCTGCTGGGAGGCCTGTGGGTTGGCACTGCCTGTCTGAAGGGCAACTTGGCACTATCTGCCCAAGACATGAGCTGCATATGCCCTCTGACCCAGCAAATCCTGCCGCTTGGTATCTATCCTAAAAAACACTGGCTCGTGTGCACAAGAATTTGTGGAGGGATAGGCAAGGCTCTCCCATTTAGAGTAGCAAAATGACCAGAAGCAACCCCAGTGCCCATCGGCAGGGGTGCACCCAGTGAAGTAAGCCACGGAGCAGCCCAACCATCGGGTATCATGGAGCTATTAAAAAAAATTGCCTCAAGGTAAGATCATTAAGTGAGAAACAGCCAACGAACAGTACTTAAAGAAGGATGCCATTTACCTATACAAATAAGAAAGCTCTGTGTGAGTTGGTACCAGCGGTCTGTGAATGCGCAGGAGGCCTGCAGAGACACAAGCCAGACTAAGCCCAGCGAGCAGCTGTGCTGGGCAGGTGGGGGCCGGGCTCGGGCATATCTTTACCTTTCACTCCCTATCCTTCTGTCTTGTTTGACTTCTTTCCCCAACAACAATGAAATCATGTATTACTTGATGATTACAAATATATCTTATAATATAATATATTATAATATATATTATATTATATAGTAATAATGTAATATTAATATTATATTAACATAATAACAATATATTATTGTTAATAATAACAATATATTATTTGTAATATATTGATTACAAATATATCTTATTTACCCAAAAGAGATTATGGGAAAAAAAAGGTACGTGACAATGCCAAAGTCCAGCTGGTCTTCTCTCTAGCTCAGCTGCTAACACTCGATCCTCCTGCCTTCACTTCCCACCCCGACCCCAATCCCTCTCTTTCCAATAATTCAGTTTCTCCTGCCTCTGATGGCACCTGGCCACCTGTCAACACCCCCATGTGGCTTATAGAGCCTCTTCACTCAGGAAGGCAGCCTCAGGGGAGAAGGCAAGTTCCATGGATGCTTCTGTATTTCCAGACCAAAACTTGAGACTTGTGACAAGACAACAGGCTGGGGACTACTTCTGTGGAGCTCGACAGCCTTCCCAGAGGCCCAAGGCAAGCCCGATGCCCTCCATGCCAGCCGCCACTGGGCTGTAAGGAAAAGTAAGGAGACTCCAGCAAGATGGAAGAGCCAGCACAACCTTCTGGATTCTTTCAGGATACCAAACGCAGCCCTGCAGAGATCTGCCTGCATGGGACACAGGCAGGAGGTGCCAGGCCTTCGCCATCACCAGCTACTGTGGGAGGCAGAAGAGGCCTCTGGCTGGGTCCACCCAGGCTCCTGGGCCCTCTATTTCTCTTCTGTTGTTCACAAACAAAGATAAGTGGCTAGGCTGGACATTAGAAATGTCCCCGCAGGAAATACCAGTCTCATCACTCATTGAAAAAGCCCTAACTCCTTTCATTCCCAGTAGCTAACCTTGGAGGCAAGAATTTCCCTGGGGATTATTCCCTGGCATCATTAGTCTTCCTAACCAGCCCCACTTCCCAGTCAGTCCATTAAGCACAGGAAATGCCTGGCTGTGCCAATGGCAATTGAAATGGTAAACGGTACAAGTGGTTCCCATAAGACCTCAAGGATGAGGACAAAGCCTGACCTGAAAGAAGGCAGCACAGTGGAGAAGGGAACTTCCAAGAAGGCCGATGACTCTCCATGGGGTTTGCTAGAGCCCCTGCCACAGAACCTCTGGGAGAGCCTGACAAAAATGCAAATTCCTGGCCTTATATTCCACACTGAATCAAGATTTCTAGTAATGGGATCAGGGAATCTACCCTTTTTCAAACAATCAGAGCCATGTACTTGGGACAGTCACAACATAATTACAGGATTTAAAACACAGCCACAGGGAATTTGCATTTCTAATAAGCCCCGTTCCCCTGTTAATTCTGATACTTGAGGACCTTGCTCTGTGGACCAGAGGGGCAGGCTTTCCCAGGGTCAGGGAAGACAGAGCTCTGTGCTGGTCCTCCCCTGTCTGTGACCCCCCAGCCTCCTCTGCATCACTCCCACCTGCGCAACTTATGCTCAACTTGCCAACAGCCAGGCCATACCACTTCTCAGCTCCTGCTGTCCATGCGGTCAGGGAAGCCTCTCCTCCTCTCGCCCTGCCCTCCCCACCTCACTCCGCCACTCACTGTGGGTGCCACGCCCCTTCCCAGGTACCACCACAGAAAGAGGGCACCTCAGAAATCAAGCCTTCCCTGAATTTGGTTCTTGGCTCCTCCAATGACCTTGGGCCTGAGACCCTCATTTGTAAAACAGGGAAACATTGTCTTACAGGCCAGCTTCGAGAATTCAATACTACTCAGCATGGTGCCAGACGCAGTTGCACAATGCTCCCACTTCCCTGTCCTCTCCACGGGATGGGAGCTTCTTGAGGGGAGTACCTGTCCCTCTATCGTGTCTGAACCCCTCATAGGCAGAACCCAAGGCCTTGCTTGAATGCCTGAGGCTACACAATGAATGTCCCCGTGCAGCCCTCGACTCTTACCTGCCCAACGTTGAAAGTCAGTGTGATGGCATAAAAGAAATTAGAGTTGGCACTTCCCGCGTAAATCCAGAGGTGCCAGAGGACAGGGAACAGCAGGGAGCAGACGATGATGATACAGGTGAGGATGAAGATGTTTCGCAGGACTGCAAAGACAAGACGGCCACAGTTAGCCCAATGCTCTCTCTTCGGCACCCTCTCCCTGCTGTGTGGCCCCAAATGACAAAGAGAAGCTGCATGTAGCCCAAAGGCAGAGCACCCTCAGAGGCACTGGGGGGCCAGGCAGCAAACCTCACAGCCCTGAGCCAATGGCCCCCAGACCCACAGTTGGTGGGAGCTCCTAGACCTGGATCTTTCCGCCTACTGTGGGCCTGGCTGGCTGAAGACCAGCTATAGTAGCAATGCCATGAATGCCCCTGGGTACTGAAGAGGGCATTTTAGGACGCCAACACCCCCCAACCCCTAATCTTGGAGTGCCCAAGAGTAACTCCACCCCTCTCCCCAAGCAGGGTGCTGCTGGCTATGCTGGACTGTGGATGGGAACCCCAGCATGAACTGTGGAGATTAGAGCCCCTCCGTGGGTCTCTAGGGTGCCACAGTCCTGGGTCTTAGGAACGTGTTTTTCATTCTCCTTAACTGGTGTCTTAGGTCCCCTGCCTTGCTCTTCAAACCTCATTCTTCCTCAGATGATAACTTAAATACCTCTTTTTGACATGCTGCCTCACTGACATGACATCACTCCCTGCTCCCAGAAGAGATGTCTGATCCAACAGGGAGAAAGCTCTCCCGGAGGCCCAGGGTGGTCCGCAGGCAGGGGCACACTGGCTTTGGGAAAGGCAGCGTGACGGCCAGGCACAGAACTTGGTTAAAATCCTGCTCTGTCATTTATTAGCAAGTTTCTCTAAGCCTCAGCTCCCTCATCTCTGAAACAAGGCTAAAATGTATACTTCGTCATAGTGTCATGTGGATTAAACAAAAAGATATGTGAAAAAATTGGCCCAGATGTATTATTGCATATATTAGTTTTCCACTGCTACTACAACAAACCCCCACACACTTGGCAGTTTAAACAATATGATTTATCATTACACAGTTCTGGAGGTCAGAAGTTCAAAATGGGTCTCATATGCTAAAATCAAGGTACCAGCAGGGCTGCACTTCCTCTGGAGGCTGTAGGGGAGAACTCACTCCCTGTCTTGTCCTGCATCTAGAGGCTGTCTGCATTCCCCAGCTAGGACTCCTTTCCAGCTTCAGAACCAGCAATGACAGATTGAGGAATTCTTACATTGCATCACTCCAAACTCTTCTTCTGCCCCCGTCTTCCACTGTTTAAAAAATAGACTTTATTTTTTTATGTATTTATTCTGAGATGGGGTCTTGCTACATTGCCCAGCCTGGAGTGCAGTGGCTATTTACAGGCGTGATCATAGCATACAACAGCCTCAAACTCCTGGGCTCAAGTGATCCTCCTGCCTCAGCCTCTGGAGTAGCTGGGACCACAGGCAAACACCACAGCACTGGACAGAATTTACTGTTTATGGTAGTCTTAGATTCACAGCAAAATTGAGCAGAAGGTACAGAGATTTCCCATATTTCCCTGCCTCCACCTCTTCTGCTTTTGGAGACTCTTGTAATTACACTGGGGCCACTTGGATAATCCAGGATAATCTCTCTTTCGTAAGGTCCTTAATTTAAAGTCCCTTTTGCCATGTAAGGTGCTAGTGACAGGTTCTGGGGATTATGACTGGCCATCTTTGCAGGGGATGGATATTACTCTGCCTACCACACTATGCTTTATTTTCCCTTTTAATTCACCAGGGGTTATCTGACAGTAGGGTTACATGTTACTTTTATTTCTTTACACTTTATTGTTTAAAAGAATAAATATTTAAAATAAATTAAAAGAATACATACACACATGCATTTTTGAGACACAGTCTCACTCTGTTGCCTGGGCTAGAGTGCCGTGGCGTCAGCTCACAGCAACCTCAAACTCCTGGGCTCAGGCGATCCTTCTGTCTCAGCCTCCCGAGTAGCTGGGACTACAGGCATGTGGCCCATACCCAGCTAATTTTTTTTTCTATATATTTTTAGTTGGCCAATTAATTTCTCTCTATTTTTAGTAGAGACGGGGTCTCACTCTTGCTCAGGCTGGTTTTGAACTCCTGACCTTGAGCTATCCGCCCGCCTCGGCCTCCCAAAGTGCTAGGATTAGAGGCAAAAGAATGTATTTTTTAAAAGAACTTAGCACTGGGCCTGGTTCCCAGCAGGCACTAATGAACGTAAGTTCCCTTCCCTTCTCTGATCCTGACCTTCAGAAAATCCCTTCTCCCAAGTCAGAGTTTTGGGAGCTCTAAGGGATGGGGAAACTCCCAAACATTTAGGCCACTTGTCTCAGCTGCACAAGCACTTGGTAGAAGTGCTACACTGGGGGCTCATGCACTGGAAGGGTGTCTGGATGACACAGATAATTTTCAACTCTGGCTGCAAACTGAAATCATGTGGGGAGCCTCCCTGCACCCGCCAAGACTAAGTCAGAGGCTATAGATGGGGCCCTGAAACCTATATGCTGTTTTTAAAGCTTCCCTGGTGATTCCAATATGTACCTGGGGCTGAGAACCACTGGATTACAGCTGCAGACCTTGACAGTCTGCAACAGAGATGCCACTGAGTGGTGTCAAAGTTAGAGTAAGGAGGACAAGGTAGTTGACAGTTCTTGGTAAGGCTGGATGTTTTCAACTTACAGCTCCTTTACTGAGAAATGATAGGTATCTTTTTGTTGTTAAAACGTCCTTTCTTTTATGAAATGGGGATAAATGGCTGGGAGCTGATTGCTTTAATGCCTTCGGCAAAATAAAAAGCTGGCAACTCTATCACCAGAGCTCTTTTGAAATATTAGTGGTCTGGGAAATCCCACAATTTGGACACTGGCCTGGACGGCTTGCAAGATCCTTTCTTCTAATCTGAAATTTCCACGATTCTGGTTTTCAAAGTTCAGGGGTCAAAGCCATGACTCAAGCCTCCTGAGACTGCCCAGGGAAGCTCTTGCCTCTTCCTGTACTCCCAGGAACAAGGAGTCTGAGAAAAAGGGTATTTGCACTGAGAATTATTATTATTTTTTTCTTTTGAGACAGAATGTTGAGCTAGGGTCTGTTGCCCAGACTGGAGTGTAATGGTGTCATCATAGCTCACAGCAACCTCAAAATCCTGGGCTCAAGCGATCCTTCTGCCTCAGCCTCCTGAGTAGCTGGGACTATAGGCGCTCACCACGTACTTCCAGCTAATTTTTTTTTTAAAATATATTTTGCAGAGAGAAAAGGTCTCGCTATGTTGACAGGATGGTCTCCAACTGCTGGCCTCGAGCAATCCTCCTATCTTGGCCTCCCAAAGCACTATGATTACAGGCATGAGCCACTGCAACCAGCCAAGAATAATAATAGTAATAATCATTATTATCATTAAAAAATGATACAACCTCAAGAAAGAACAAATCTTTTTACCGTTCTACTCCAACATCACTATTTACGTTTCTCAGCGGTTCTTTCTGATCCCCTGGAAAGTATTTTGCTAAAAAGAATATAGACTATTCTTAAAATAAAATGCTTGTGGCCGGACAGCCCAGGTGGTTCTTTGATCTGTGCCTCCAGCCAGAGACAGAGATTTCAGACAGGGTGACAGGAAGGAGACCAAGCGCAAAAACACAGGAGAGGCTCACTTGCAGCCTCTGGGTGCTATCATGAAGGGCTGCAAAAATACATTCCCATGTGCTCAGAGGAACTGACGCCAGCATCCCGTTGGCTTCTGGCCTGTGGTGACCTTTGCAGGAAAGGGGAGCTGCTACTCACTCTTGCTGGCTCACAGGTCAGAGAATGAAAGCTATACGCCAGAGCACATGGAGCTGGGACCCACGGCACAGGACAGCTTGTTCCAGGCACCAGGAGGCGTCAGAGATATCAGAGGTGACCAGAGCCTAACAAGGTGAAAGGGTTCACCCTTCACCAGAGTCGCTCAGCCAGAGGGAATCAGGTTCCCCACCGCATCCACGCAGTGGCTTCTCCAATCTCTGCTGCCACTGTTGACGAACTGGAACTTCAGGCAAGTCCCTTTCCCTCTCTGAGCCTCATACATTCAGAAATGAAACTTCACTTGATAAATCCAGTCCCATCAGGAGGTGCACAGAGGGGATCCGGGGACTTCAAAGGTCATGGTGATGTCACCTGTCTTAAACTAGGTGTGAGGTACATGGGAATTTATTATATTATTAACCTTTATATGTATTCTATCAATATTCTTTTATCTCTATACAATAGTTAATAAAAACAAAACACACACACACACAGCCCTTTGGTAACTGGCTCTTTCTGCTGGACCACGCCACGCAGGCTGGCATGGGCTCTGCCAGCAGGCTGTTCCCTAACACCACAGTCATGCGTCTGTTGACTCATCCAGCCCTAAGCTCCAGAGAGGCAGTGTCTAGAGCCTACACTCAGGGAAGGGCCACGTTCCTTTTCTCCTCCCCACTGACAGGACAGGAAAACAGAGAGCTGAACGTGGGAGTGGGCATGTTAGCACTGGCAACTAACGTTTAACCTGATTTCCTAACCACATTAACTATATTCAACCTAGGCTTAATGACTTCACAAAATGTCCACTCATAGGTCCCAAGGCCTAGGTCTGAAGATGCTCCTGGCTAAGTACAATGACTCATAGTTGTCAGGCCCCAAACAGATACTCCAAATGTGAGTGTTCCCTGCTGCAGGAGCGGGGAGGTGACGGTGGCAGCCACTGTTCCCTACAGAGGCTTCAGACGAGCTGAAGCTATAACCTGCTTGCCCAGGCAGCCAGTAACAGCACCTACTGGGTCATCCAGGCTTCCAGAAACCCCTTCCTTTTTCTTTGTGCCGCATCACTCTGGAGGGCACAAAATAGCTTATTTCAAGTTTTGAAAAATATGTTTATTCCAATAACTCAGGCTACGAAGCCTGAAGCTTTGATCATGGAACTATGTAGATAACCCCTGCATAGTTATTACTGATGATGCTATACCTGCAAGGCTATATACACATATTCTTTCTCAAACTTAAAACACCCATGAAAGATAGTCTCCTTATTTGATAGATGAAAACATCAGAGGCTCAGAAAGGTTAAACGATGTCCCTGAGAACACGTAGCTAGCAGGGGAATGCCAGGATTCAGCCTCCAGTCAGTCCATTCCCAGTGCTCAGCAGCATGAGATAAAAGGCAGACACTGAGGGACACAGCGTGGACAGACAGCAAAGAAAAACCATTCTGTGGCCCCAAGACCCACCCTGTCACAAATCAGGGCATGTCCACATGTTTTGGTGGCCTCATGACTTGTCACTGGCCACTCTGCCTACGGCCCCAAGCTGACTCTGAGCCTGCTGGGCTGGGTGACTCCTGCCTGTGCAGTGAGCATGTCACAGGGAAAAGACGCCAATTCCTCCTCCCAGTCAGGCAAGACTGGTCACTGCCCCACCAGGCTGTCACCTGCAAGAGCAGCCCTGGCTCAGCCGCCCACACAGCTGTTTATCTTCACCCAGAGGTGTTCTTACAGGTAAGGTTTCTTGCAGGCAGCTGGTCAGTTTCATTTCCTGGTTGACACCCACAGGTTCCAAAACAACAACAAAGACTCACTTCCTCTGAAGTGTGCACTCCTGAATTCATTCTTGACACCTTGCTGTCCGCCCATAGCAGGCAAGGAAAGTTTAACAGCTCCCTTCCAAGCCTTAGTTTAGAGAGTCAGGCAGCATTGGGCCACTGACACTGCCTCTTTATCAGGGAGGTTTAAAAACCTACTCCACAAACACTTGCTGAGATTTAAAAACTCACTCCACAAACATTTGTGTCTGGTTCGTTCCTGGATGCTGGGGACACAGAGGCAAATGATGTCTACCCTAAGGGAACCCTCAAACACTGAAAAGAACCCACCCCAGAGGGCTAAGAGCCCGACCAAGGGAAATGGTGGGGGCCTAGGCAGCACAGATAGGTCACTGGTAAACCATCTTCTGAGGAAGAGATGGTTAGAGCTTGAAGGAGTCATCACAGTGGGCGAGAAGTCTCGTGTTGCCCATCTGCCTTCCGGGAAGCTTTGAGTGCAGCACTGGGGAATAGTCCAAAGCCCAAGGTATAGAGTTCTGCTGTTCAATATGGCAGCTTAGCGACATGTGGCTTCTTAAATTTAAATGAATTTAGTTAAAAAAAATTCAGGTTCTCAGTTGCACAAGTGGCTACTCTATTGGACTGTGCAGATATAGGACATCTTCATCATCACAGAAAGCCCTGTTGGACAGCACTGAGTAGGGGTTCACAGATTTGGATTCCAATCCCAGGCCACTTACTAGTCGCATGATCTTAAGTGGCTCTACCTTTCTGTACCTCAGAGTTCTCATCTGCAAAATGGGCATACTTACCTCAAAGGCTGGTGTGCAGATAAACTGAGCTAATTAATGCATGTAACACTCTTGGAGCCACAGTGGCCAGATACACAGTAAGTACTCAATAAGTGGCAGTTATTTTTATCATCATTCGTCCATAGCACCTAGAAACGGATACTGTGCCTCATGCCTGTTTCTCTCCTAGTGCTGCAGCTTAGCAGATGCCCAGGAAATGCCTATCAATTGCTTCTTCCCTGGCTGTTTCACCCAGGGGCCAGGCTGGCAGGAATCTGCCACCAGCAGGTAGAGGCAGAAGTACTCACATCTGTAGAGATGGTTCCACACGGGAAAGAAGGCCATGTAGAGGGCCACGTCCCCCACCGTCGGGTAGGACTTAAAGATGGAGATGATGGCAATCTGGATGAACATGAAGAAGACGGGGTGCTCCCTGGGGCAAGGCAGGGGAAGACAGACAGAGAGAGATCAGCCAGGGACCAGGCCCAGCCCAGAGACTCCTGACCCCATCCTCGGAACCAAAAATACTCCCCAGGGAATTTGAGGCAGGGGCTGGCTCTGCTACCTACAAGGCAGGGGTCAGGCCCCAGTAGCTGGGACCAGAAATACCCAGAGGTGGTGAGGAGGCCCAGCAAACAGTAGGGAAGCAGCCCACAGAGATGTTTCCCATCAACAGCCCCTCCCCACCCCAGCTCTGGGCCTTCCCCCAGGAGCCAGGAGGAAGAAAACAAATGAAGTCAGCACTCTTTATTACTGGGCTTAAATGACTGCTTGTCAGGGTAACCAGACAGCCTCCCTCGCCAGAGGCCCCTCTATAGACTGGACCCAGGGCACGAAGTGCCTCCTTGCTGATGCCTTTTTCTCTGACAACATGACAGTGGGGTCTGCAGACCCTTGGTGTGGGGAACTCCTTTCCAGAAAGAGAACACAGAGCTGCACACAACTTGTCAGTGCTCAAAGGCCTGGACTGGAGTTCTTGTTAACTTAGACTAACAGCAGTTTAAACTATTAAACTCATAGTAAGTGAAAATAATGGCTGCCATCTCCTGAACCCTCACTCTGTGCCAAGTCCTGTGTGAGGCCCTTTTCTTGCCTCATCTCTTGTGATCCTTGCCACGCCACAGCTACCCCTCGAGGCAGGCAATCCCGTCACCCATTCTTCACAGATGAGGAAACTGGGGTTCAGAGAAGTGAAGTGAGTTGGCTAAGTGAGTGAGGGAGCTGTCTGTCTCCACAGCTCTGACTGCCACCTCTGGTGTTCTCCTGAGCGCTTAACACCTATCACCACTCCAGCAGGGAGGGTGGAGGACAGAGCTCAACCCCAGCGCCTCTCCAGAGCCGACCGAGTGCTAAAGGGAAGCAACCAGGAAGAGGCTGGGTCTGGCCCCTCCTCGCCTACACCTAAACAACACGCACACGGCCTCCTGCTGCACGGTCCCTGGACGCCCAGCTCATGAAGGTTTTCCTCAGAGGTTAGTGAAATTCTTGTCTTGCAGGTCAAAGGTCAGAGTGACTCAATGGGTATAAATCTGAGATGTGGTGACAAATATGCTGAACACTCCAGCACTGTCACACAGCAAATGCCTCAGACACCCAGCTTGGCAAAGTCACACAACCCTGTGGCCTCTACGAAGCATCACCCCAGCTCAGGGGAACATCTTCCTAAAGACAATCCAAATCACTGGTTCTGGGTTTTTTAGGTAGCTGGTAACAGTGGCAACATTTCTATAAAAAGGCCAGAGACAATGCAATGACCCAAAAACACGGAGACCAGAGCCCTCTGCAACACTGCAGAGAAGAAGAGGTGGCCCGAAGGGCCCTATTCCCACAAAGCTGGCACTGAAGCAAAAACTGCAGGGAGTTTTTGCGGGAGGAGTTTAGGTGGAGCTTCACGTCCAAGCAGAAGAGGGAACAGTGGGCAAAGCAGGTACCCTCATACTTTCTGTCCCCACAACTGCGAAGCCCTGGCCTGAGGCGGAGGGTGGTCCCATGATGGTGGTGGAATTGTCTACCCAGGAGTAACATGTGGCCTTCTCGTGCAGACAATGAAAGCTGCTGGGAGCTGGCTGCACACACAGCAAGGAAAGGTGCTCTGGGCTGGCTCCCTCTTCTCAGCCCGGTGCTGGGGCCTAACCAGAGCAAGGGCACGGAAGGTGGACCACAGATAGCTGAGAGCTGCCAGAGTTCTGGAGGCTGTCAGGCCATGGGAGGACGGTTTTCTGTCATGCAAGGCCGAGGCTGTGTCATGGGGAGGAAGCATCACTCTGAGGTTTTACACAATGGGAACCACGGGCATTGGTGCACTGGCCGTGGAGAATGGCAGACCGGTTAGAGCCGAGAATGCAAGCTCTTGAAATCTAAATCAAACTCTCTTCCAGGTTCCCTGGACCATCCAGGCACATCTGTGCCTGTTTTCCCTTCTCTGAAGCTAAGATAATAGAACCATTTCCAGGGGCCACTAGGAACAATTTCTCTCAGGAGCTTGGCATAGTGCAGGGAGGTAAGGAGAGATTCTGGAGCCAGACAAACCTGGTCTGGATCCTGGCTCCACTGCTTACCAGCTGTGTGACTCTGAGCAAATCACTTCACCTCTCTGAGCATAAATTTCCTCAACTATAAAATGGAGGTGATGGCAAGAATATAATGCCTGCCTCCACGAGTTGCTGGGTAGGCATGATTACATTTCAGAGGGCCTAGAAAGGTGCCCGGGATGGAACAGGCTCAACACATGTCAGCTCTCTCCACCACAGAAGAGAACTCCCCAGAGAAAGCCTTCTGAGGGAACTAATCAGAAGATTAAACAGAGCTGCAGGTGGCCAGCCTCCCGGCTTACCTATCCTGAGTCCCCTTGGACAAAGTGTCACCGGGCTGCTGATGGAAGATATCCAACCAGATCCACTTTTCCCAAAGATATCCCTACCCACCCACCACTACCTGTTCTTGTCCAAAAGTGGGTGGGCTCAGCAGCAATGTGGGTTCAAGTACCTCGGAGCGAGGCCAGGGGAAATACCGGGGCTCCAAGGCACCCTCCCTGCAGCCTGCATGCATGTGTGACTCTACTGCTGGCTGTGGCCACTGGCGCCCACAGCAACTGAGGGCAGGGTTCCCTGGGCAAGATGACATAAACCTAAGAGCAGGTGTTCCCCATCTGAAGGGCCCCCTAAGGCTACAAAGGGCAGGGGGTCCCTGGGTGGCTCTGTGGACAACACAGCAGCAGGTGAACCACTTACTTTAGCTTTATGGCTAAGGGAATGGTGTAGAAGAAGACGTTGATCTGAAACACGCACACAAAGAAGAGGCTGAAGTGCTCAAACATCTCTGCAAAGAAGTACCAGAAAAGACCAATGTTTGGAGTGAGATCTGGAACAGAAAGTCTGGAATTAAGAAAACAAAGGGAGAGAAAAAAACAGAGTAAAGTTAGAAATGGTCTGCTTTGACCCCGATTTCTCCTGAAGATTTTGGTCACTTCTGGGCAGCCGAAAATAACCTTCCCCCTACAGAGATCAGGATGGGAAGGGGGGCTCCCCACCTGCCCTGGATATAAGTAATAACATAAATAAGGGGCAGAGACGCAGAGAAGGATAACCCATAATAAATATTAGCTAAGCCAAACAAATCTGAGACGAGGCAGGGATTCAACCTAGAAATCAAGAGACTAGTCCCTCTTTTACTGCCAAAGAAGTTTAAAATCAGGAGATACCCAGCATTGTAACACAGAAGTGAGTTTTAAATACACAGTATCTATTTTGGACATTCCAGAGACCTGCCTAGAGGAACAAGCTCAAAGATCCTGCTCCTCCCCATTCTTGCTCCACACCCTACAGCAGGAGCCAGAAGACTGAGGCCTGAGATGGCACTGAGACTTCTAGGGGCTTCAGGAACCATTGGAGGGTCCTGGATAGGATCTCCAGGGTTCCAGGCCTCATTTGAGAAATTAGGGTTTAACTGGAAAATGTTCTGTCTGGTTAAATCAGACAAAGACTGGCTGCAATTCTGGCTCTTCTAAAAGTTTAGTTTATATTTTTGATTTAAAAAAAATATGAAATGGAAACTGATCTCAAATTACAATTTTAAAAAGACAAAAAATGGGTCATGGAAAGAGAGAGACAGGCGATAGCTCATAGTCAGATTTCCCTGACCGAGGCCTCTGCCTGAGCTGTCTTTGCCTGTTGCCGTAACTACGTTTCCTTTTTCTGTGACATGAGGTAAAGAACCCAATCTGTGGCCCAGCAGAAAGCCAGGAAAAGCTCTTCACCAGGCATCCAAACTCCTATCCAAGGCAGAGCGTGAAGAGCTGAAAGTAACTAAGTCACTGTTACGCTCAGCCGGGATTTAACACAAGTAAGCAGTCCAGAATCCCAGATGGGAGTTCTGCCACTCCAGATCTCTTCCCCACCTGGACAGGTTTAAGTGTCTGTCATCCGCTGGGCTGTGAGCAACGCTAAGGCCTGGGCAGCAACCAACCCCTCAGCACCCACACACAGCCTGGCACACAGCGTACACTTGGAAATGTTTGCAGAATTCACAGAATATACACGCAGGAAAGCCTGCACTACTCAAACCCTTTTGAATTCTCTCTAAAGGTTTGACATGTGGCAGGTGGCTTTATGTTAAAGCTATCGGAGACCCTCTTGAAGTAAAGGAATATATCCACTGCTGTTTGGAATTGAACCCAACCTCCCAGAGGCTGGTTAGTTGCTTCGGATGTTCCTAGAGAGTGCTCCTTAATCCTATCAGATCAAAGGTGTGTGCCAGAGCAGAGGTTCTCAAAGTATGTTCCCTAGACCAGCAGGACCAACAGCATCGGCATCACCTGGTAACTTGAGAAATGCAAATTCCTGTCTCTACTCCAGACCTACTTAATCAGAACCTCTGGGGGTAGGCCCAGCAATCAGGGTTTTAATAAACCTTGCAGGTGACTCTGATGCACTGCTCTTGATGCTCCTGGGGGTCACTCATCCTGATTCCAACTGGAGCTGTGGAAACCAAATTAGCTTCCAGGGTTTTGTAGTTTTGTTTTTTTTATTAATTTTTATTTTTTATTTTTTTGAGACAAAGTCTCACTCTGTTGCCCGGGCTAGAGTGTCGTGGCGTCAGCCTAGCTCACAGTAACCTCAAACTCCTAGGCTCAGGCGATCCTTCTGCCTCAGCCTCCCGAGTAGCTAGGACTACAGGCATGTACCACCATGCCCGGCTAATTTTTTTCTATATATTCTTAGTTGGCCAATTAATTTCTTTCTATTTTTAGTAGAGACGGGGGTCTCGCTCTTGCTCAGGCTGGTTTCGAACTCCTGATCTTGAGCGATTCTCCCGTCTTGGCCTCCCAGAGTGGTAGGATTACAGGCGTGAGCCACCGTGCCCAGCTGTTTTGTTTTTTTTAAGTGACAATTTATAACTGTATAAATTTATGAGGTACAAAGTGATACTATGATTTATGAATACAATATAGAATTAAATCAAGTTAGTTAACATTTCTATCACCTCAAATACTTAACGTTTAGATGGAAACAGCTGAGATTTACTCTCTTAGCAATTTTGAAATATACAATACTCTATTATTAACCGTATTCACCCTGCTGTGCAACAGAACTCAAAAAAAGAAATCATATTCCTCCTGTTGAACTGAGATTTCATGACCTTTGGCCATCATCTCCCCATTCTCCCTGCCCCTAGCATCTGTAGCCATGCTTCCATGCTCTGCTTCTGTGAGTTCTACTGTTTTAGATTCCACATATAAGTGAGAACCCACGTAGTATCTGTCTTTCTGTGCCTGGCTTCTTCCACTTGGCATAATGTTCTCTACGAATGGAGAACATTGTCACAAATGACAGGATTTCCTTTTTTATGGCTGCACAGTATGCCATTGTGTATATAGTCCACATTTTATTTATCCATCTACTGATGGACACTTAGGTTTATTCCATAACTTGGCTACTGTAAATCGTGCTGCAATGAACATGGGAGTGCAGGCAAATCTTCAACAAACTGGTTTCAAATCTTTTGGGTAAATATACACAAATGCGATTGTTGGATCATACAGTCATTCTAGTTTTAGTTTTTTGAGGAAGCTAAATACAGTTTTCCATAATGGCTGTACTAATTTACATTACCATCGCCAATACACAAGGTTCCCTTTTCTCCACAGCTTCTAGAGTTTTCAAATGAGGTCATTACTTACATGAAGCCGTAGACTGCAGGGATGAAATCCCAGGAGCTGAGAAGGAAGAAGGACAGGCAAATGATTACCACGAGGCTTCCCACATACATCATTGCGTACTCCCAAGAGAAGATCCAGAAGGCTTTGCTCTTCATCTTCACGGGTATATACTGCCGCTAGGAGAGAAGGCAAAATGGTACATTTAGGGATATCAACAACAGAGAGCAGTTATCAGCTTAAATTTAAAGATCCCTCCTGAAAAACCATGCCATGATGCACAGGTTTATAATTTTGCTTTGGTATGTAATTAAGAAGGACCTAAGTGTTAAAAAAAAAAAAAAAAAAGGTGTTAAGCGTGCATCCTGTGACCTCAGATCTAATAACACCATTTCTAGGTAAGTATCCTAGAGATATGGTACACAAAATACAAATGAAGGGATATTCATTGCACAATTATTTGGAATATCAAGAAAAAATCCTCAATAGAGGAAAAAATAAATAAATTGTGGCATATTGGTATACTATTTATAGGTTAAATGAATAAACTGTATCTATATTGTCAACATGGCTAGATTTCAAAAATATGAGGTTAGCTATTAATAGAAAATTGCCAAATCCATATAATATGAAACTATTTATGTATTTTGAGACTACACCTAACACTACTATGTATTATTTATACATATATATGCATATATCTATAAAAGTTTTATAAAACATAGATTAGAAGAACATATACTAAAGTCATGATAGCATTAGCCTCCAGGGAAAGAGAGAGGAAAACATGATTGGAACCTAAGAAACTTCAACTTTATCATAATATTTTATTAAACATAACAAAAGCAAATATGAAACAATATGGCAACAATCAGTATTTGTTTACTTTGGGTACTAGGCATATGGCTGTAATTATACTATTTTCTGTATTTTTCCTCCATTAAAAATGTTTTACACACACACACACAAATAAGATGCTGGAGGAAAAGAATTAACTTACAGTTTGTTCTAAGAAAAAGGAAAATAAGCGATACCAAAAAGGAAAAAGAAGCAGTACGTAAGAAAACAAATGAATTCAAACATAACACAATCAACTCAAATGGATCAAACTCTGTCACTAAAAAATCATATTTTCAGGAAGAAAAACTCAGTTACACAGCTACATGTTATTTACAAGAGGTATACCTTAAACCACAAGACCAGAAAAGCTGAAAATAAAAGGATTGAAGAAGATATGCCAAGGAAACACTAAGCAAAAAAATCTAGTGTGGTTATACTGTTACCCAGTAAAATAGATCTTTGTATAAAATAGTACTGCAGAGAGAAAGATGGTCCACAATGATAAAACGTACAGTTCATCAGAAAGATACAGCAGTTCTAAATTTGTATGTGCCTAATAATATAGTCTCAAATTATATAAAACAAAGATGGAGCTACAAAGGAAAAACAGACAAATCTATCATCAGCGCATAAATGACAGGTCAAGCAGACAAAAATCAGTAATCAAGCAGGAAAAATAAATAGCACACTTAAGTTTAATCTCACAAGATCTTATAAAACAATAAACACACAGAGCAGTATATCTAATAACTGAATAACACACATTCATTTTAGGCATTTTGGTGGCCTAACAAGGCACTACCAAATTGGTTATAAAGGTTTACCCCTATGTTTTCCCCTAATCGCTTTAGCTCTTCTGTTTCGGTTGTTGATTCATTTTGCATTTAATTTTTGTACGTAGAGTGGGGTAGAAATCCAACTTCATTATTTTGCATGTGTTTATCCAGTTGTCCCCGAACCCTTTGTTCAAGAGAGTATTCTTTCCTCCTTGAATGGTCTTGGCAACCTCATCAAAAATCAACTGGCAGCCAGCTGTGGTGGCACAGCTACTCGGAAGGCTGAGGCAGAAGGATCGCTTGAGCCTAGGAGTTTGAGGTTGCTGTGAACTAGGCTGATGCCACGGCACTCTAGCCCGGGCAACAGAGTGAGACTTTGTCGCAAATAAATAAACAAAATCAGTTGGCCATGGTACTGGGTTTTAACCCACAGAATAAAATTCATATTTATGAAACCATACTAATGAAAATAAATAACTGAATAAATAAATTAGGGAGAAGGAACAGCTGTTCTTCCTCACATTAGGATTCCAACTAATAAGTATAGAAATGAGATGGGGAAACAGAGAATCACCACTGGGTAACTGTTGCAGACAAGATCTACTGATAGATGCTAAAATTAGTGGGTAAAAATGTGAGGAGAAACAAATGTGCATAATCTTGAAGTATCTTCCCCAAGATACTTACTAACTACAAAAGAAAAAACTTTACAGTGGAGAAACCTGGTAGACAGCAACTTAACCTAGTGATCAAGATAAACATCACCATTGATAAGATACAGTGACATCACAAAGCCCTCAATATGGTGCACTGAGGACACAATATGCATATTTCCTCCCAAAAAAGTATGACTTCAGCCCAATCATGAGAAAACATAGGACAATCTAAATTGCAATGCATTTGATGAAAATAACTTCAAAAGTCATGAAATGACAAGAGAAGATGGAGCAAGTGTCTCAGACAAGAGGAGACTAAGGAGATACAACTAAATGCAGTTGGGACCTGAAGAGGATATCCTGGAACAAAACAGCTGCAGTAGTAGAAAAACACAAAATTCTAGTAAGGTCTGTAGTTAATAATATTGCATAAATGTTAATTTTTTTGTTCTTGATAATTGTATTATCGTTATGCAAAGTGTTAACAGTAGCAGCAGAAGTGGGGTGAGGGATGCAAGGAAACTACTGTTTTCGCCACTTTTCTGTAAATCTAAAAATAATTCAAAATAAAACGCTTTTTAAAATGGAGATGGAATCATCTGTTACAAGTTTGGTTAAAAAAATATATAAACATACAATTTTAAAAATTAGAGAGATCTCCAGGACTTAGTATGAAAAACAGCAGCCCTTTACCTCTAACCTTCATTAAATCAAGCTTGTTAATTGTGATGTTCGAATAATCTATATAATTATTAAACATTTTGGCTGCCTAATCTTACTTGCACAAAGATTTGTACAAGAATGTTTGTAGTAGCTCTATTTATAACAGACAAAAACCGAAAACAGGCCAAGTTCCCATCAATAGGAGAATGGATAAACAAAATGTGCGTCCACACACAAAAAAATTACACAGCAATAAAAGGAATGCATACAACACAACATGAATAAATCTCAAAAACAAAGTGAATGAAAGAAGCCTTACACAAAAGAACCATATTGTTTTATTCTATTTATTATGGTTAAATAGTCATGGTTGAATGTAGGTGATAGGTATATGAGTGGTCATATTTGTTCTTCCTTTGAAGAACTTTTTCACTATAAAATGTTGGTGGGAAAATGTAAAACTTAATATATTGTACAGCAATCCATACATATATAGGAAAACTCTTATGGGAAGCAAGAGAATGATTAGCAAAAAATTCAGGATAGTCATAACCTCTGGGCTAGAGGGAAGGAGTACAATGTGGCAGGGAGACCCAAGGGATTTCGAACAATCTAGAATGGTCATATTACTTAAGCAAGGCAGAGGAAACAGAGGTGTTATTTGGTTATCCTTTAAACTATACAAATATTATTATAAAGTAGAAAGAATTTTTTTAAAATGAATAAAAGCGTTCAAGGCAGATGGAACATCACGAGTCTGAGTCCTGGGGTGGGAAGGAATGTGCCACACTGGAGGAACATAGGTCAGTGTGGTTTGAGGTATAAGGAGTGAGGAGGAAGTGGTACATGATCAGCCTCAAGAGGCAGAGAGCAGCCAGATCACGTGGGATCAAGCCATTCTGGTCACGTACAACTCATAGGTTCTTTAAGTCGTTTTGAAAGGAGTTTAAGGTGGATGAGGACTAGCTCTTCTTCTACAATCTTGCAGCAAAGAAAGCAAGTTTCGCAGCAAATTCTGGCACAGAGATATTTATTAAACAAATATGCATTAGTGAGCAGGGCACAAAGCAGCTCACACAAACTATTCTAGAAGCTTGAGTCCCATCTCTTTCTCCTTCTAGTTGTTTCTACCACCACTGCAAGAAAGGCTCACTCAAGGCAGAACTGACAACATCCCAGAGGCAGGGTTCTGCTGCTTTTAGACTCACATCACGCAACCAACCAGAAACCAAACCAAAGGCAAGACAAAGGCTGAGTTAAGAATTAAGCCTCCAAGACAAGAAGTTACAGGCGTTGTTATGTTGTTATTCCTTCTTCGTCCAAGTATAAGAAGTGGCTCTAAAATATTTTAGCCAATACCACTTCTTTTGAATACTTTAATTTCACCAATGAGTGCCTACTTCTAATACTCATTTTGTTAATTAGTAAGACACTAATCTCACCAATAAAAATCCGATCTGCTCTGACAGTCACTATGATAATTAGAAAAGGTATTGATCAAGCTCTAGAGAGTCAAGCACTGATGGCAGCTCCTGCAGAGTGTGGCCTTGCAGATGGAAAGCTAGATGACCATAATGGAGTTCGGATGCTTCATTAATGTAACTTACTGCCCCTGAAGTTGAGGCTGAAATTGACACATACATAATATCATATGGTCATGAAGAAGTAAAATAAATTATAGACATCATAACTCCGTGATAAAGACTTTATGGTTAATGGGAAGTCAGTGAGGAGTTTTGAGCTGGAGACAGCATTATTGTTAACAGATATTAGGCAAGAGGAAGATGATCAACCCCATGGCCGCCTCTCTAAGCTTGTATATACACAGCTCTACTCTTACCACTCTTTAAAACTGTCCGCTAGCCACATGTGGCTAATTAAGTTAGCAAAAAATTAATTAAAGATTTAGTTCCTCAGTCTCACTAGCACATTTCAAGTGCTGAATAGCCACATGTGGCTGTGACTTCTGTATTGACAATGCAGATTCTGAACATCCCCACCATCACGGAAGTTCTATTGGACAGTATCGATCTAAAAGAATAAACTTTCAAGAGAATAACATATTTCAGGGGATGGAAAATAATTCAACAAAGAGAAGGCATCCACAGATAAATTCAAAGAAGGCACTTAGGTTCTGAGTTCCTTTCATCATTATCATCATCTCTTCTTCCTGAAAAATACTGCCATTCAGCAAAGAAGGAAGAAAGGAAAGGACGAAGAAAACCACAGCCCAGAGGAGGAGAAAAACCCTCAAAAGCAAAAATTTTGTCTTGTCTTTCCATTTCTCCCTGGTAATATCTTTTTTTTTTTTTTTCTTTTAGAGAGTCTCACTCTGGTGGCCAGGCTAGAGTGCCATGGCGTCAGCCTAGTTCACAGCAACCTCAAACTCCTAGGCTCAAGCAATCCTTCTGCCTCAGCCTCCCGAGGAACTGGGACTACAGGCATGCACCACCATGCCCGGCTAATTTTTTCTATCTATTTTTAGTTGTCCGGCTAATTTCTTTCTATTTTTAGTAGAGACGGGGTCTCACTCTTGCTCAGCTGGTCTCGAACTCCTGACCTCAAGCGACCCTCCCGCCTCAGCCTCCCAGAGTGCTAGGATTACAGGTGTGAGCCACCATGCCTGGCCTCCTCCCTGGTAATATTTCAAAAGAAATATGCCAGGAAGTGAAAAAAGATGGCCGTGAAGAACTGAATCAAGTAGATTGTTAAAAGCAGCTCTCCTGGGAAAGGCCTAAACACATTGCCAAGAGATGAGGTTTCACTCTGCAAATCCCATTAGCAGCCAACAAGTTTCAGTTGGCTACCACGTGCTTGATTCAACTTAAAGTGTTACTATCAATGCTTGAGTGGAAAATGCTTTTTTTTTTCTTGGCAAACTTGTGATTATAAAATGTGCACTAAATTTTAGGTATAATTTTGTTTTTAAGACATGGTCTTGGAGTCAGGTTTGTTTTGGGGAACAGAGCCCTGAAATGATAAAGTAATGTGGAGTATGTACTGAGGCTATTTATAAAAATTGAACTTGTACTTAATCTTTTAGGACTACTACTGTTACAAGCGAGGCACACCTAAAATTCTTAAAAAAGAAACTCCAAAAGCCTTTGATGGCTTGTTGTTTATACACACCAGGGCCAAACTTAATCCAGAGGTTGTGAAAGTTGATTATACAAATTGAGTCATTCTTGTCATACCCAACTAAATCAGAATTGAGGGGCCAGGGGGAAAAAAGAATTTGGGGTATGTAGCACCTGCTCTACGAATTAAATTTTCCACAAGCCCAGCTGCTGAAACAGCCTGCTGAAACGACCTGCTGTGACTCTAAGGCTAGTTTTACCTACTAATCACTCACCAGTCAGAGCTTGCCAGCTCACAAAAGCTTCTATAGTGCCAATGAGCTGTCTTTCAAAACAATACTTAACATTTCTCTTTCCAATAAAACTCCTAACCTTCTCTTTGTTCTTCTGACATGTGGAAGACTACCGGGTTTATATATATGCCCTGAATTGCAATTCTTGCTAACCAAATCAAATGTTTTAAATTCAGAGATTCATCTCTGTATTTTGACTTTGATAAGGTTCACACTGAAAATTTCCCAGTGAACAAGTGAGTTTTCATTTTACTCACCTCTTTTGCTCTATAGCAAATGCTGACTTAAAATGTAAGTATGTAAAATGTATGTGTATGTAAGTAAGTAGAAGGGTTCAAAGACGGATGCCCTAAAAATTCTGATCAATTTTTAAAACATTTTATTGTAACATAAAACACAAAAATACAGAAAACCACACAAAACAAATATAAAGCTTAGTGAATGATTGTAAGGTGAACATCCTTATAACCACTATCCAGGTCAAGATAAAGAACTTTCTAGTCACTTTCCAGTTCCTCCATGTGCCCTGAACCAACCACAATCCCCCTACTCCTTTGGAGTAATCACTACCCTGGTTTTATAGTAATCACTTCCTTGCATTTCCTTATGGTTTTTATTTATATGTGCATCCCTTTATGCTACAGTCTTGCCTATTAAAAATTTGATATAATTTTTACTCCAAAACAACCAAAACCATCCTGAGCAAAAAGAAAACTGGAGGAATCACATTAACTGACTTCAAATTATGCTACAGAGCTGTAGTAACCAAAATAGCACGGTACAAGCATAAAAACAGACACATAGACCAATGGAACAGAATAGAGAACCCAGAAATAAATCCACACATCTATATAGTAAACTTATCTTCAACAGGTGTGTCAAGAACATACAGTGGGGAAAGAGCAGTCTCTTCAATACATGAGGCTGGGAAAACTGGATATCCATATACAGAAGAATGAAACTAGACCCTTCTCTCTCACCATATACAACAATCAAATCAAAATGGATTAAAGACTTAAATCTAAGACGTGAAACTATGAAACTACCAAAAGAAAACATTGGGGAAATGCTTCAGGACATCGGTCTGGGCAACGGTTTCTTGAGTAACACCCCCAAAGCAGGACAATCAAAGCAAAATTGGACAAATGGGATCACATCAAGCTAAAAGTTTCTGCACAGCAAGAGAAACTATCAACAAAGGGAAAAGACAACCCACAGAATGGGAGATAATATTTGCAAACTACCCATGTGACAAGGGTATAATAACTAGACTATATAAGGAGTTCCAACGACTCAATAGGAAGAAATTGAATTATCTAATTAAAACCTGGGCAAAGGATCTGAATAGACATTTCTTAAAAGAAGACATTCAAATGGCCAACAGGTATATGAAAAAATGCTCAACATCATTAGAGAAATGCACAATCAAAACCACAATGAGATATCACTTCATCCCAGTTAAAAGGCTTTTATCAAAAAGACAGGCAATAATGAATGCTGGCGAGGATGTGGAGAAAGGAGAACCATTGTACACTGTTGGTGGGAATGTAAATTAGTGCAACCACTATGGGGAACAATATAGAGGTTCCTTGAAGAACTAAAATTAGAACTACCATATGACCCAGCAATCCCACTGCTGGGTATATATCCAAAGGAGGGGAATTCAGTATATTGAAAAGATATCTGCACACCCATGTTTACTGCAGCACTATTCACAATAGCCAAGATCTGGAATCGACCTAAGAGTACATCAGTGGATGAATGGATAAAGAAATTGTGGTACATATACACAATAGAATATTATATAGCCACAAAAAGATGAAATCCTGCTATTTGCAACAACATGGATGGACGTGTGGAACACTGTGTTAAATGAAATAAGCCAAACACAGAAAGACAAATCTCACATGTTCTCACTAATATGTGGGAGCTAAATATTAAAAACAATTGATCTCATAGGGTAGAATGATGGTTACCAGAGGCTGGTTAGGGTACCAGGGAGTGGGGGATAAAGTAGGGATGGTTAATGGGTGCAAAAATATAGTTAGATCATTGGACAGACTGAACAATATTTGAGAGCACAACAAAGTGACTATAATCAACAATAAGAGTATACTTTTAATTTTTTTAAATTTTTCTTTTTTAAAGGTGGTTTTGTGCAAAATAAGAGTATCTTTTAAAATAACTGAAAGAGTGGAACTAGAGTGCTCCTAACACAAAGAAATGACAAATGCCTGAGGTGATGGATACCCCAATGACCTTAATTCACATGTATGCCTGCATCAAAACATCATATATAACCTATAAAGGTATACAACTATTATGTACCCATAATTAAAAACTGAAATTTTAAAAAAAGTTTTTTGTTTTTTTTTTTTGTTTTTTTTTGAGACAAAGAGTCTCACTTTGTTGCCCGGGCTAGAGTGCCATGGTGTCAGCCTAGCTCACAGCAACCTCAAACTCCTGGGCCGAAGCGATCCTTCTGCCTCAGCCTCCCGAGTAGCTGGGACTACAGGCATGCGCCACCATGCCCGGCTAATGTTTTCTATATATATTTAGTTGGCCAATTAATTTCTTTCTATTCTTAGTAGAGATGGGGTCTCGCTCTTGCTCAGGCTGGTCTCGAACTCCTAACCTTGAGCAATCCACCTGCCTCGGCCTCCCAGAGTGCTAGGATTACAGGTGTGAGCCACCGCATCTGTGCTAAAAAAAGTTTTGATACAATTTTTAATACTCTTAATTTACAGCTCTTCCACTTCACCCTACTCCTGCCTATGTCTTTTTTTTTCTTTTACAATGCATTTTTTTTTTTTTTTGAGACAGTCTCACTCTGTCACCCTGGGTAGAGTGCAGTGATGTCATTGTAGCTCACTGCAACCTCAAACTCCTGGGCTCAAGTGATCCTCTTGCCTCAGCCTACCAAGTAGCTGTGACTACAGGCGCATGTCACAATGCCCAGCTAAGTTTCCTACTTTTTTTAGTAGAGACAGGGTCTCGATCTTGTTCATGCTGGTCTCAACTCCTGAGCTCAAGCAATCCTCTGGCCTCAGCATCCCAGAGTGCTAGGATTATAGGTATGAGCCACCATGACCAGCACTTAGAATTCACATGTTGAAGAATCCAGGATATTTAACCTATACAACATCTCATAATCTGGGTTTTCTAATTATATACCTTATCTTCAGTATTTCTTGCAAATTGCAGCTGTACCCAGAGGCTTGATTAATTTCAGATTTTGGCAAACTTTGGCAAAACTTTGTTAGTGGTATGTTCTTTCTCAAGGAGACATGTTTTTTGTTTGTTTTTGAGGTTAGTAATGACTGATGCTCAATGCCTAGATCAATAGGGGTTGCAAAATGATGCTATCTGGCTGGGTGTGGTGGCTCACGACTATAATCCTAGCACTCTGGGAGGATGAGGCTGGAGGATTGCTTGAGGTCAGGAGTTCAAGACTAGCCTGAGCAAGAGTAAGACCCTATCTCTACTAAAAATAGAAAAATTAGCTGGGCATCATGGCATGTGCCTGTAATCCCAGCTACTTGGGAGGCTGAGGCAGGAGGACTGCTTGAGCCCAGGAGTTGAGGTTGCTGTGAGCTAGGCCGATGCCACTGCACTCTAACCCAGGCAACAGAGTGAGACTCTGTCTCAAAAAAAAAAAAAAAAAAAAAAAGGATGGTATCCTTTCATTTTGTTTTTCTTTATAAGCTAAAATAATTTTACAAAGAGACATTTCCCCTCACCTACTTACTATATGGTTACCCAGTAGTATGGGAAAGGCAGGACAAATATTTAATACTTAATTTTTTCGTTTACTTACGCAGTTTTCAAGATAATGAACTGGTTTCCTATCAATTCTCCTCATTTAACCAATTAGGTTTCCTTTTTAGTATTATGAATGCCTGGATATAAATATATTTGTGGGTTTAAATCTATTGCAATTCTTATCCTATTGAAGCTCAAATTATCCATCCAACTCTTCAAGTTGGATCCTGCGTCCTTTTGAGATGACTCCAGTAGCGTTTGATATCTTGTTATCTGGTATCACAACATTCCAGGATCATCCTGTACATTTTCACCCTAAAACCTAGAATTAGCCATTTTTCTAGGAAAGCCCAGTTTCTTTTAATGGGTAAATGGTATTTCAAGATCACAATTTAGGCACTAAGAATGTTCATTCACACAGGGTTGGTCATTGTTCCTAAACTTTTTAGTGCAGACACACACATATTATACACACACTCTCAAATACCTACAGGGGCCAGGCAGGTAACAAGAGAGTGAAGTATGTAGAGATGAGACAGGGATTGCGGTAAACTGCAGAGGGTATACTCTGTCTAAAGGGCACAGATCTTCCAATTCTTCAAAAGCAGCCAGAAATACAAATTTTTCACATGAATTTTTAAAATGCTGACAACTAATTTTTTAAAAACTTAAATACCAGGGTCAAATAAAACATCTGTGGGCCAGATTTGATCCATGGGTTATGTGCACCCTCAACCTAAAAAATTTAACCCAGCAGTTATAATATCCTAGAAGTCACATTGTTGCTAAATATACAAAAATATTCAGCAAAGTAAAATAAGTCTCACACTGCTTCAGAAAAAGCCAAACTGTAATAAGAAAGGGGAGAAATTTACAACTATCTCCCTCTCCCTCTCTAAAACATTAGGGAGAAAAAGCATTATCAACACAGAAATCATTTTCTTTTTAGGACATGGTGTTAAAGGGGAAAAGTCAGTTATCAGAATAAATTCTTAAAGGGATTTGGAACTTAAAGTTTTTACATCTAAGCTCTTAGAATCTCAAGAAGAGACCCAGGAGATATTATTTTGCCTGACAGGTATATTAGAGGCAACAAAACTAGTGGGAAAGTTTATTGAAAATGCTTTATCAAGTTCTTACCCTCATTTTTACCTGTTCCAAAAAGAAAGCAAGCTAACAGCACTGCCACCTCTGCCCTGGCAACCACCTGAAGCAGCACAGATTAAAGAAAGCTGCTGGGGGGAAAAGCATAAGTGTGTGAAAACTCTAAATAAGACCCCAGAGAAGGACTGGGGAAGGACCCAATTATCCAGAAAGACCTGGTTGGGTTTGACTCCTTTGGTATGAGCTAGTATCATGTGACCTGACCCAAGCCCCAGAAAGTACAGAAATCACAGGATGAACCTTTTCAGTTCAAAGACAGGAGAAGGTCAGATAGGATTAAAGCGAAACTGAAAGGTATTTGCCCCTGTTGTCTATTACTGTCTTTGAAAGAAAATAAGGACCTCAAACCATCCAAGGGGGTCCAAGCCTTTAGGAATCCCAAGCAAAACGAAGGAGGGAACTAGAAGCTTCCCAGATTGCACCACGAGCCTTTCAGCAAGACTCCCTCGGTCTCACAGCTTCAGCTTCAGCTCCTTGGTCCTACGCACTTGGCTTCCTGGAGCCTCTTGATCCTGTGCACGTTAGGGCGCAACAATTTATTCTGCGTGCTATCAGATCATAACATTTTAAGTTCTAATTTGGAAACTAGGCTGTAAGCCAAGGGCAGAGGAAGAGTAGAGTTGGGGGAGGGAAGCAGATGGGCTCCAACTACCATTTTCATAAGTGACTCACCAGGGAGCCAGATGCAGCATCCCCTGCCTTTGATCCTGTGTCTCATGAAGGGAGAAGAATAGCTTTGTTTCCGGCACTGATGAGATAATAGCACTCTCTAGAAATTCCACCCGCACAATGGATGCAGGTTTATAGTATCAAAGAAAGAAGTACAAACTAACTTATAGTTCCTTTGACTCCAAAAAATGAATCATTTTCTTTTCCCCTCATCTCCCCACATACTTACAGACTAGTGGCCATGTCCTTTCTATGAACATTTGAATACTAACAACCACAGCTAATATCTACTGAGCTTTTAATAGACTAGTCTAAATATTTGACATGTATTATCATTTTGCAGTAGGTACTATTATCCCCATTTTCTAAATGAGGAAACTGAGCCAGAGAGAAGTTTAAATACTCACTTGCCCAGGGTCACAAAGCTAGTAAGTACCCAAACCATCAGAGCCTATATTCTATTTCCCTCTTTTTTATTAAAAAATTTTTCAAACATGCAGAAAAGTTGAAAGAATAATACAACCAACCACGCATCTGCCACCTAGATTAAATATTAACACCTCACCCTATTTTTATCTGTGTGCATACATTTATTTTTTCTGAACTATTTAAAAGTTGAACACATAATGACAATGTCTCCCTAAAATACTTCTGCATATAGCTCCCCAAAATAAGGACATTCTCCTGCATACCACAATACTATTATCACATCCAAGTAGTTAACAATTCCCTATCTAATATCTGTTTTCAAATTTTTTTTTTTTTTTTTTTTGAGACAGAGTCTTGCTGTGTTGGCCGGGCTAGAGTGCCGTGGTGCCAGCCTAGCAAACAGCAACCTCAAACTCTTGGGCTCAAGCAATCCTTCTGCCTCAGCCTCCCGAGTAGCTGGGACTACAGGCATGTGCCACCATGCCCAGCTAATTTTTTCTATATATATTTTTAGTTGGCCAATTAATTTCTTGCTATTTATAGTAGAGACGGGGTCTTGATCTTGCTGAGGCTGCTTTTGAACTCCGGACCTTGAGCGATCCTCCCACCTCTGCTTCCCAGAGCGTTAGGATTACAGGCTTTGAGCCACCACACCCCGCCTGTTTTCAAAAAAATTTTTTTTTTTTTTTTTGAGACAGAGTCTCACTCTGTTGTCCAGGCTAGAATGCCGTGGCATCAGCCTAGCTCACAGCAACCTCAAACTCCTGGGCTCAAGTGATCCTCCTGCCTCAGCCTCCCGAGTAGCTCGGACTACAGGCATGTGCCACCATGCCCGGCTAATTTTTTCTATATATTTTTAGTTGGCCAATTAATTTCTTTCTATTTATAGTAGAGACAGGGTCTCACTCTTGCTCAGGTTGGTTCCGAACTCCTGACCTTGAGTGATCC
>CAUYRT010044447.1:0-10312 GCA_963574885.1 Lepilemur ruficaudatus | reverse complement strand
TTCAGCAGAATCAACATTGTTAAAATGTTTACACTACCCAAAATGATCTACAGATTCAATGTAATCCTTATGAAAATACCAACATCATTTTTCGAAGATCTAGAAAAAATAATTTTATGCTTTGTATGGAACCAGAGAAGACCCCTATTAATATGTTTTTAACCAAACTAGGTGACTGACTTCAGATGTATTGAATGATATGTAAGACATCACAGTACGTTATTTGTTTTGTGGGACTGACCTGGCATCTTTGCCTATTAATTACTGAAACCAGGAGCATTTATTTCCCAAGTATTATAAAAATTATTATAAATATTTAAAAATGCTCCCACTAATTCTAAAATCTCCCTAGTATTCTGTCTAGAGCAAATGAAAGATAAATTGAGTGAAGTAAAAGATTCCCTCCTTCTTAAAACATTTTCATTTCTTGGCGTTGTTAACATCAAACTTTTTAACTTCTCATCCTACCTCCCTGGATGCAATTTTTAGCCTTCTTTGCTGGTCCTTCTTCCAGATATTTCCATGCTGCAATGCCTCAGGCTCAGTGATAGCATTACTCCCTTTACTTACGTCTCTCTACGTACCAACGTTTTCCAAACGTGCATGACCCACCCTGGGCTCTTTCTCTTTCTCTTCTGGGCTCTAGGTGCTGATGACCCACTGCATGTGTAACACCTCAGGTTAAATGTGTATAGGCACGTCCAGCTTAACATATGCAGACATATTTTTAAACAAATTTTATTCCCAAACCTGCATATCCCACAGTCCTCCCTATATTGGCAAATATTGTTATTCTTCTAGTTGCTTAGTCCAAAAATATCGAGAGACATTTCTCTCTCACTGTCACACTCAACATTCAATATATCAGCAATTCTTGCCGGGTCTTTCTTTAAAGTATACTGAAATTTCACTTCTGTCTTCCTTTGCATGGAACCATCTCTGTTTCAGACTGCAAACGGGCACCTTTGCTGTTTACTGAAATAGCTTCCTATGTGGGTTGTATGTTACCAGTCTTGCTTGAAGATTAAAGTTGTCATATCGAAACACAAAAACCATTTTAATCGCACAAACCATGTCATTTTACTCCTTTGCTCAAAAATCTCTGAAGGCTTCTATTCACAATCAAAATATTTAAATTACTTGACCATAGTTAATAAAGCCGTATGTTATCTAGCCAGTGCCTATCACTCTGGCTTCATTGCTACTTGACTTATTCAGCTCTATCCATGAAAACCAGCTTGGCATTTCTTGAATTATGGCAAAATATCTTCTGCTTCAGGATGTTTGCAACTGAGGCTTCCTAATTCAAGGACACTCTTTCAATAGGTTATATTATAATTCAGGGAGGTCATTATAATTATAATTATAATTCAGGGAGGTTATATTATAATTCAGGGAGGTCATTCATGTCTCCATTCCAATATCCTCTGTTCAAGAAGCTGTGTTCTCACTATCTTATGTAAAATACTGTAACACCCTTCCTCTGTATCCCTTTGTCATAGTTCCTATTGATAAACACACTTCCCACCCCTAGCATTAGAGCACATATTTATTTGAATATGTTTAGTGTCCATATCCCCTACTACAGTATAAACTGCCTGTGTTGGGCTCTGTACATCCTGCTCACGACTCTCTCTCAAGCTTCCAGACTAGCTTCTTATGCATAACAGTACACACCAATAAATATTTCTGAACAAATAAATACATGTATAAAAATGACATTTTATTTATAGCAATTTTACTATTTGTAAATAATGAATAAATGTAAAAAGGATAAAGAAAACATCAGAAGAAATAACTCTAAGACTAATGAATACTTAAAATTTAAAAGTAGAAATGGAATTTGAATTATCCAATGAAAAAAAGTTACCATAACTGCTCCATTTTTTACTCACCCTTTCCCCTTATTTCAGTGAAAAAAATGAATAAGCATAACTGTGGATAATTCTTTATAATTTCAGCAGATGAATATCAATCCAATTACAGACACTGTAAACCCAGTGTCTGTAATTGGATTGATACATGCTAAGTCATGCCCCAACACCTGACCTACAGATCCTCTGAGATAATGAATGTGTTTTGTTTCAAACCACTGTTTGTGATAAGTTATTATACAGCAATATAGCACTAATATACCCATGTTGAAATCTATCTTTTCATGTAAATTTCTTTTCTAAAAATACCTCTGAAACACAGAAGACAAGAACGAAAACTTTCAAACAATAAAATCTCGATTGTAAAATTATTGGTCAGAAATGTCAAAGCCTCCATAGCATCACTGAGAAGCAGCACCAGGAGAAGAAATAAGACTTTTCTATTCTCTGTCAGATTAAAAATTAGATCATACCATAGCTAGAGGCATTTGTGCAAAGTCATAACAACTGTTTATGTGAATTAGTTTGCATTCCTCTATGGCTGTACGCATGTTTCTTTGAGATCAGACCAGGTCAAAGGATGTGTAAGATGTTCCTTTGTCAAAAATAATATACTTGATATTTCTTTTGAAAGAATGAAAATAAAATCTGACTGAATTTTTCAAACTGCCATACTGCAATTTTAGACATCTGAATTGTTCTTCTGCTGTAGGCAATGACAACCAAGTTAAACCCCAGAGTTTGGAAAATATTTTAGAGAGGATTTTTGCATTTTATCCCTTTTTTTAATTGATCTTGAAAACTGTCAATGGCAACAATGCGGCTGCAATATTTGCAGGCATCCACGGATGGAAACCACTCTGACATTGCTGCAGTATAGGTTTCTGCCACTGTGTGGACTTCAGGTGTCTCAGAACCTTTCTTTAGAAATGCTTTGTGAGTCAACATGTCTTCTGATATATTAGATATTAAACATATATTAGTATATGTGCTATTCTGTCTATCTGATAGATTTATTGCAGGTACATGCCATACTTACAAAGAAGCAATTTTAAAAAAATTAAAAATACCAACTCAGTGTTATTAAAACATTGAAATGAGATAACTCTATAATGATTTTCAAAACCCAGGCTAAAGATAATTATTGCAAATGAAAATGTGTAACTTGATTCATGACAGTCAAGGTAATAAAATGGAAATAATGAGTTGTATAGCTCTAATGTTTAATATAAGGAAGTATATCAGTTATTTTATCAGGTGTAAAGCTCATAGTTTTGGTTTTTTTTAAGAAACAGAACACAATTAAATCTAAGAACTTACTTAAAAGGAAAACTAGTGTTAGCATTTTTATGATCAGTTATGTCTCCTCTTATTTCTGAAATTACACAAAAACAAATGGAGAAATATTATAAAATGTCCACTTTCATATATTTTTCAATGAATTATTTCAATAACACTTGTGAAGTTTTTTCTGTGTACAGGTGTAGGTCTGGTGATATTACTGAAGAAAACCAACATTGTTCTGGATAGTTAGGTATCTTACAATTGAGATCAAGATCGACACATGAACAATAGTACCTCACTTTTAGCTTATAATTATAGTATTATATAGAAAAATGTCAGAATATGTGATGATGAGATGCTGGAAGTGGGTGAGGGGAGTCAGAGAACTGCAAAAAAATGGTGTTAACTGATTTTCTGTCTATTGGTTCTATGATTTATTGAAGGAGGGAGGCTGAAGTCACCATTTATAATTATGGAAGCGTCCATTTCTTCATTCCCTTTTATCCATTTTTATTTCATATATATTGAAGCTTTGTGGTTACTCATATATATATTTATGGTTGTAAATTTATATTTGTTTTCCTGGTAAATCAATCCCTTTATTGTTATGGAATGTCTGTCAATATTCCTGGTGATATTACTTGTTCTAAAGTCTACCTTGTCTGAGATTAAGACAATACAGTGTTCCTTAGATTAGTGTATGTATGTCTTTTTCACCTTGCTGCTTTTAACATATCTATGTCTTAATATATAAAAGTGACAATTGTAAAGAGCATAAGATTGAGAACAGTTTTTATCCAATCAAACAATCTGTTTTTGACACATAATATTTGTGCACTTTTACGGGGTATATGTGATATTTTGTTACATGCACAGAATGTGTAATGATCAAGGGTATTTAGGGTATCCGTAACCTTGAGCGTTTATCATTTCTATATGCTGAAACTTGCAAGTCCTCTCTTCTTGCTATCTTGAAATATACATTGCTGTTAATTATAGACCCTACCATGCTACGGAACATTAGAACTTATCCTATCTGTGTGTTTGTACTCATCAACCAACCTCTCTTCATCCCCTCATCCCCTCACACACACCATTCCTAGACTCTGGTAACTATCATTCTATTCTCCACCTCTGTGATATCAACTTTCTTAGCTTCCACAATGAGTGAGTACATGCTGTTTTTGTCTTTCTGTGCCTGGCTTATTTTGCTTAACCTAAAGATCTCCAGTTCCATCTGTATTGCTGCAACTGACAGGATTTCCGTTCTTCTTATGGCCAGGTAGTATTCCATTGCTGATATATACCATGTTTTCTCTATCTATTATTCATCATTTGATGGACATTTGGGTTGACTTCATGTCTTTGCTATTGTAAATAATGCTACAGTAACATGAGGGCGCAGGTATCCCTTTAATGTATAGATTTCCTTGCCTTTAGACAAATACTCTGTGGTGGGATTGCTGGATGTTATAGCAATTCTAGTTTGAGTTTTTTGAGGAACTTCCATACTGTTTTCCATAATAACTGTACTAATTTACATTCCCACTAAGAGTGTATAAGAATTCCCTTTTCTATGAATTCTTACCAGCATCTGTAGTTTTTTGTGTTTTAAATAGCCATTCTAAATGGGATAAGACATCACATTATAGTTTTTATTTGTATTTGTGTGACAATTAATGATGATCAGAATTTTTTCATATAGCTTTTGGCCATTTGCATGTGTTCTTTTGAGAAATATCTATTTATGCCCTTTGCTCACGTTTAAAGGAGATTATTTGTTGTGTGTATGTTTCTGTTTAGTTTGAGTTTCTTTTAAGTTCTCGATATTAGTCTCTTGACAGATAAGCTTGCAAATCTTTTCTCCCATTCAACAGGTTGTGTCTTCACTCTGTTGATTGTTTCCTCTCTTGTGCAGAAACCTTTCAGTTTCATATAGTCACATTTCTCTATTTTGTTTTTGTTGCCTGTGCTTTTAAAGTCTTAGCTCTAAAATCTTTGCCTAGAGCAATGTACTCTACTGTTTCCCCTATATTTTCTTCTAGTTGTTTTATGATTCTGGGCTTTGTACTTAAGTACTTAATCCATTTTGAGTAGATTTTTTAATATGATGAGATAAGGAGGTCTAGTTTCATTCTTCTACATATGGCTATCCAGTTTCCTCAGCACAATGTGTTGAAGAGGCTGTCCTTTCCCCAGTGTATGTTCTTGGTACCTTTGTTAAGAAAGTCTGTTGGCTGTAAATATGTGGATTTATTACTGGGTTCTGTATTCTGTCCCATTGGTCTATGTATCTGTTTTTAACCAATAACATTCTATGTTGATTATTATAGCCTTATAATATTTTTTGAAGTCAGATACTGTGATACCTCTTGCTTTTTAATTTTTATTCAGTATTGCTTTGACAATTCAGACTCTTTATTGGTTACATACAATTTTAGGATTTTTTTTTCTATTTCTGGGGAAAAATGCATTGGTATTTTGATAGGTGTTTCATTAAATCTGTAGATTGCTTTTGGTATTATGGTAACTTTAACAGTGTTAATTCTTCCTATACATAAGCATCAGTTGTCTTTCCATTTTGTGTGTGTGTTCCTTTTCTTTCATCAATGTTATGTAGATTTCCTTGTAGAGGTCTTTCTGTGAGTACTGATGTACCTGTCCAAAGCACTTTTATCTTTTATTTTATTCTAGAACTTCCATTTGACTTACTTTTATAATTTACATCTATGCACTGGAATTTTTCATCTCTTCCTACACAGTTTTCCCTTTCCAATAAGAGGCTTTAACATATTAATTTTAGTATTTAAAATTCTCTTTTCAATAAATTCTAACCTTTGGCTTATTCCTGTGTCTTGTTTCAGTCTATCTAATTTGTGGTAATTTTTATGTAGCAATAGAATAGTCTGGTTCCATTAATTGTTTTTCCCTTGATAGTGGGGTGGTTTTTATGTCTCACTTTTTGAATGACTCATAATGTCTGGTTGAATGCTGGACGTTGTGTAGAGAGCAGAGGAGGACGAGGTGAATAGTCAGAATGGGCATGACTTTTCTGCTGTGTGGTTGGTGCTTTGGGAGTTTGAATCAATCTAGAAAGTAGTTAGACTAAATTTGGGGTTGTTTTTATGGTTGCCTTCAGCAAAATTTGACTTCAAATACTTTTAGTTCTATCTGATACTTGGAGTAAAGATTGGTGTGAAAATCCAATTTTCTTAATATTTCTACTCCAGCCATTCCTCTGCATCTTTGGGATGTTTTCTTTCAACTCTCTTATCTTCCTTATGTGGCAAACCCAAGTGCTCACTACCCAGTGTTTGTGTACTTAGTCAGAAGGGCAATATTGCTTTCTTTGTTTGGTTTAATGTCAATGTTAAGTGTGCTCATATGTACCTGGTTATCTGTGGTGCAGCTTTCTTAGTGATTCTCTTCCTTTTCCCATAATAGCCAAAGTATTTCTTGCATATGTGGTGGGTTTTGTGTGTGTGTGTGTTTTGTGGGAGAGCATGTTCTGCTTCTTAGTAGTGGCGGACCTAAATTGTTTTCAGTTTAGTATTAGCATGGGATCAGTACTATTTCCTACTTCTCCTTTAGTGATAATTGGTATTTTTCTGTTCCTTTTCTCAGCTGTGCCCTGACTATAACAGTATCATTGGCCCTCCCCAGGTGGCTTACGCCTGTTGATGGGTAGAAGATTATGGTTGAATTCTTTTGTCTTTCCTAACATGGCAGCCATGTGCTATCTCCTGGCCTGCTCCACCTAGCAGAGTTTTCTACTCCATTGATCTTCGCCAATCTTCCTCATCAACATCCAGTATAGGTCAGCAAAGAAGAGTTAGGAAATAAATGTGAACCTTCTTTGTATCAGAGAACCTCCAGGATTCTACACCATCAATGCTAACGCAAACTAGGCATTTAACAGTTTACTTAAAAAGTTAGCTGAATTATTCTTACCCCTTTGAGTGGCACCTATCATCTGTTCACTGCTCAGGTTCCAGCTCTCCTTGGAGTGGGCCTCTTTTATTTGGATTGTGTTACAACCTCAGTGGTCTAATGAGTTCAAGAAAAGGCATTATTTTGTAGCTTATCTGGCTTGCTTTTTTAATAGTTAAGGTTGGAGCAAATTATTTTCCAGCCCTCTATATCTTAAATAAAGCAGGACGCCCAAATAGCTGTTAAATGTCAGTGAAGAAGTATGTAGTAAGCAGCAGAAGACATCACCTGCAGGTTAAAAAAAAATAAGAAACACTTGAAAACTCAAGTGTATATATTTTTCACTAACCCGGTTAATGCCTTGAGGGAAGTTTTCCTTTTGTGCACCATTTGCCAATAAGGAAACTAGAACAAAGGGAAGTCAATCATAATGTCTCATCTGAAACCAGCACTTGAAAGAGTCAAAGCTAAGATTCAAAGGTGGAATTTGTGCTCGTAATTTTCATATTATACATCATCCATTTCCTAATGTTGATTTCAGTTCAATCTAAGTCAGCTAAATAGCAAAATACTCCCACCATTTTTGCCATTTACTTTTACATAGCAAATGGAAAAGAGATGAAAATAGACTTCTAGCCGAAGCTCCCAATTAGCTACTAAGGAGAGGAAATCCTAAGAGCCTACGATGAGATTTAAAACTCAAAGGCTAATGCTGTCTCCTCAAGTATGTATAATATTTTGGTAACTTTAAAGTCTAAATTTAGACACTTGGTACTGAGAATCTCAACTGTTGCTCCATAATTAAATGAGAATAATATACATATCCATTTATTAATCATGATGAGAAAATTAGGAGATATAGAAGAAATTGCTCCCAATACAAGATTTCTCATCACCTGTCTAACAGAAGGAAAAGAATTTTTAAGCAATAATTTTTCACTGTAATAGTCTGATAATAAAATATTCTGAAAGGAAGAGATTTTCACTAATGTGAAGAAAAAGACTGAATTATAATTGTGACTGAAAGCTAAGAAGCACTTTAGCTAATTGTCAGAGAAAAATGTATAGATTTATACGAAGCCAGCATTAGAAAGCTTGAAATAAATATTTAATTTAGAAGTTTTATTTGAATTATTATATCATAAAAATGTGATGAAAATCATTTAACAGGAATATACACATAATACATAATATATGTTAAAATATCTAAATTTTATAGCAAAATAAGAAATACTGTCATTTCCAAATATTTATGTGTGCTAGAAAGTCTTCAACAATTAAGTCAACATATTTTGCTGATATATGAGTAGCCACAACAAATGAAGTGAAAAGACAAAGTAGGTTGAGTTTTAAAAGGGCTCCTAAATCATGCTAAGCAAATTATATTAAAATAATTAGAAGAGAAAGAAATAATCATAAAATCAGAAAACGCTATCAGAGAGAAGCTCATCCGGTCAAATTTCAGTCTGTATTAATTCATTTCAGAAATTTACAGTGCTAAGTGGTTAACAATCTTTTAGGAATGGCTAGAAATTCCCCATACATGTTATATATAATAACCATGTGAATGATATTTTGATCTAATAAAACTTTCCTAACTTAATTATAAACAAAATAAGTGCAAAATTTAACTTTTCCATTTATTGTGCAAATATTAATCATATATACAATGTAAATTATTTTGCCAGGTGCTGTAACAATAAAATAAAATATGGCAAACGACCCCAAAGATACTGTAATAATTCATTTATACTTAGCTATTAATATTATTTATAATGTAGGAACATATAAAGTTCAACAATACATTTTTTTTGAGATTTCAAAGATGACTTCTGTATAGTTTATCAGGAAGACAAGAAGCTGGAATTACATTTTAACAAAACAGTTGTACAATAATTATGGTCTTTTTTAATTTAGTTTAAAGAGATCAAAAAGTGCATTATCACATAGGGTTAACTTATCAAAGCAAATCCCTTTGCATCACCAATTTTACATAGCAACAAGCTTTACAAAGGATTAGCAAAGGATACAAGCAAAAGCCAAACACAGAGGTATCATTCTTTAGGCTTCTCTAGAGAAACTTTGTGTCCATCAGACTTAGGTCTCTAAAGTTCTCCCTGCAAGACCCAACCCATGTAATGTGACATGTTTGAGTTCGGAGAAACAGATGGGCACTAATGTAATATGTGTCAGCTTTTAGGGAGCCATTTGTGCTCAGGACTTAATTTTTATGCTTAATCAGACAGGCAACATGAGAAAAACAGGTGACCGACTTCCACTATCCAGCTAGTTGTGCCCCATCAATTTATAAATTGTAAGTTTATTTTTAATAAGTAATCTAGAACAATCATTTAAATCCTTCTAAATTTTTCTTAGCTAAGAACTCCATCTTTTTTCTTCCTTTGGTTGAAGATCTTTGTTATCTAATAAGCACTTTTTTATTCCAAAGGAGCAAAAAGATAGGGGAAACAAGAGAAAATAAACAAAACTTTGAAATGAGCTTCATATCATCCACATAAATATTGTGTTTTCTTTCTAAAAGAACCATCTCTTAATTATAATAAAATTATAATTTAAATTTTATCTAATTAAAATTATGAGAAATGCTTTTAATATGTTTTATAACTAAGGCACTGAACGGTAGCCAGTGTAAATATTATTAATACATTTAAAGAAAAAAAAAGTAGAAATTGAAAGTTTGCCAAAGCAGTAAGAGACAATCGTAACAGATGAAGTATATAAAATAATCAAAATAAACTACTAAAATTTAAAAGTAACGTTATTGAAAGTGGAAAGTCACATTGTAAAAGTGGAATGACATTTATTTACTATAGGATGCCAATAATTGAAATAGTTGAGCAACTGCTAATCTTTGTTAATAGAAAATTCAATAAAAGACTGAAGTATAATCTGTAAGTGGATACCTGTTGCCATCTTTATATTTATTCTTTCAACAAATAGGCGCTGTAGAATGTAGTGTGTAGCCAAAACAGGCATAGTCTCTGCCCTCCTAGAGCAAGCATATTGTCTAATCATGACACAAATTCAATAAATAAATAAACAAATCATCCAAAATTTCATGATTTTTATAAAATAGTAATTTAATCTAGTTATAGAGAAGAGGTAAAAGTTCTCTTAGGTTATACTGTAGTTGAGATCTGAAAAATGCATAAGTTTTAATTAAGCCAAATGAATGAATAAGATATTTTACAGAAACCTATAGC
>CAUYRT010044445.1:0-29176 GCA_963574885.1 Lepilemur ruficaudatus | reverse complement strand
CATGCGCCACCATGCCCGGCTAATTTTTTCTATATATATATTTAGTTGGCCAATTAATTTCTTTCTATTATTAGTAGAGACGGGGTCTCGCTCTCGCTCAGGCTGGCCTCGAACTCCTGACCTTGAGCGATCCACCCGCCTCGGCCTCCCAGAGTGCTAGGATTACAGGCGTGAGCCACCGCGCCCGGCCAATAAAGACTTCTTGATGCATTTACTTACTAGGAGAAGAGGAAAAATGGACAACCTAAGTATTAATTTCACTTTCAAAAGCAAATAAACTCATTTTATTTATCCTCTAAATACACACCAAAAGGTTAGACTTAGGAGTCTTCCAAAGAGTTTTTTGTTTATTATTTTGCAGAATATGAAATTGTCCATGTATTTTCTCCTATAGAGATATATTTCCCCATCCTTGCAGTGAAAACATAATCTTGTTCTTACTATGTTTGATTTAGAATAGTATAATTTCATTAGTCAACCTTTATGTCTACAACTAATAGGATGTCTATGAAGAATAGCAGTAATATCTTGAATTGATGTTGCTCTTTTCTCTCAAACAATTACAAGCCCTTTGTGTAGACATGATCTTTTCCATTTTCAGATCTGTATCATTAACTTACAGTAATGTGTATTTAATAGAAGGAACTAAGTAAAAAAGAATTTGTGACTTTTCTGAAGTTATGAATTACTCTCTAAAGGAGGTTAGAATAGAATATGTTGCTATCATACCACAACAAATAGCAAATTAAGGGAGGTTTAGTTGGGTAATAAAATAAACTAGAAACCATGTAAACAGCCAACAAAAGAAAATAACTATATTATCCCTAAGATCTTCCCTAAGAAATCTGTTGTGGAAAGATTATTAATATCCAAAATAGCTATTGGGTAGGGTTTTTTCATTATAAAATGTCCATTTCTTCATCATTGTCACAGTTGTATGTTATACCGTAATGTCGAGCCATCTTTACAATGAGGGAGATACTTTGCTAGGATTTGAACGTAGGAGGAAGGAGAATGAAAGTACAGGCACCTGCAGAAACACAAGTCTGGGAGTTCAATCTTAAAGGCTCTGTTTCAGGGGGATCACCTCTCTCTTTGGGGCTTTAGAAGTTGGGTGTGTCTAGGCTCACCAGAGAAGGACGTGTTCTGTGCAGTCAGCCTTTTCTTATCTGAACTCCACTTTAGGCCCAGCACGGGTGTGACTGAACGCCCTCCGTGATTGCCGTCGAGGGGGACTGAGTCTTTACTTACACTGAGAATCCCAAGGCCAAGCTGCAGAGTTCTTTGGTGTCAATTTTTACAGCTTAAGACAGTTCAGTAATTTTCACAGGGCCTGGCAGATGAGCAGTTGTTCCTCCTGATGGAGGTTAGTGAAACCCTGCGTTGTAAGCAGCCACCACTGTCTCATACACGAATGATTGTTTACTGGAGGAGGATGCTCACTCCTGCAGTTCAGACTCCTGAAATCCTATCACTGCAGACTTTCTGCACTAGACAACCTCAGAGGCTGTGGGTCCGGCACCCAGAGAAATCCACTCACATCAAGGGACCCTTGGGACTGGGCTCTGTGCTGCTGCGTGCTTTGGAATTTGCAACTGAAGATTTTTGGTTTGGTTTCTGATTGGAGAGTAAGCAATGATTTCAGGGGCACCAACCAGTGATGGCACACAGGGCAAGAGACATGAGGGACAAGCACGCAGACCTGAGGCGGTAGACTGAAGCACACAGATGGTCAGCAGTCACCAAACAGTGTGACAGCGGAGAGCTGTTCTTCATCACTGCTGGGAAGTGGGTCTCCTTAGGGAGACTCGGTCAGCTGGACAGTAACTGAACGGCAAAAGATACTCATTTAGATACACACATATGCTCAGGGTTCAGAAAAAAGAGTCTTTGCAGATAAAATTAAGAATGCTCAGATGAGGAGACTATCATGAATTATCCCAGAGGGTGCTAAACGCCATCACAAGTCTTCTTGTAAGTAAGGGAGAGGCAGAGGGAGATTCTCACACAACAGAGAAGGCCACGTGAAGACAGGGAGATTGGAGTGATGCGGCCACAAGCCAAGGAATGCAGGCAGAAGCTACCAGAAGCATGAAGAGTCAGAGAACAGGCTTTCTCCTAGAGAAAGGGAACACTCTCTTGCTGACATTTTGGTTTTGGCCCAGTGACATTCAATTTCAAATTTCTGGCCCAGGAAGTGAGAGAATAAATTTCTGTTGTCTAAGTCACCAACTTGTGACAATTTACTACAACAGCCAAAGGAAACTAATACAAGTTATTATCTAATCCACAGATATTTATTGACACACACATACTCTCTCACACACATACACGCTCAGGATTCAGAAAGAAACTGGACCCGTACATAAGCCATATCTGAGGTTGGTCTAATGCTGACAAGGGTTATTTGCAGGCAGTCCCTAAGTGTGGCACCAGAAAAACATGCTCTTCATTGTCTGAAATCAAGATGGACATTGTAATGACATTGTCATTAGCTGTGCCATATAAATTGTACTCAATTAAAATAACCTGCTTAAAATGCATAAAAACATTTGTGCTTGCTGTTAGCTTACTATTTTTTTCTCCCCATTCACCAGAAAAATTATTCTGGTTGTTTCCTAATCATAGGTTTTAAATTATTAATGCTTTCACCTATTATAGCACTCCAGTTTGTGTGTAAGTTGTCCATTTTTAATTATTTCTTCTCAGCGTGGGTACTGTATTTAAGATTATTAGGAGTTGTAGGAGATGGAAGGAAATTTGAGAGTTTTTCCATGCTTAGCACATCTGCTTTTACGTCCCTTTCATTGGACGTACGGGCCAAGATTTGGAGACCTGTCTTTAACCCTGGCCTCTGACCTCCCCTCTAGGCTGTTACCTCTGGCTGCCTTGTCACCTCCCAGAGCAGTTTGAGGACCATGTTCCAGTGGTCTGTGATCCCTACATTGATTGAGCCATAGCTGTTTCTATTGGGCTTTGGATATTTTCAGGACACTCTCTCCACTTGAAGAGCCCACACTCGTGCTAATTTCATCAAACCACATGAATGTTTTTCCATGCTCTCCCCTCACACTATCAACCTCATTTTTCTGCTTAGTTTCCAAAATTTGTAAACTGTTTCTCTCTTTCCTGAGCCTCCCTGCATGCTTTCCTTTCTCAGATCCCAAAGGAATCATTCCAAATATAATGATAAAATTTCTGATTCTAAAACCTTCAGCCACTGATTAGCTAATTGCCACCCTCCCTTGCCTGTGCTACAACCAGACAGTCATCGAGCTCACTTCTGATCAATTTTATCACTGAAATCTGGTTCCATTTATAATGCCTCTATTCTGGTCATTATTAGAAATTAAATCACATTTTTAATTTGAAACTTTCCCTCATGACACCAGCATTGGCAAGCTCTAACTAGTTCCAGTGTTTTTCCCTTGGGGAGGGGGCATGATGTGCTCTATAACCCTTTTCTTCTTCTACTTGCAGGTTTCTTCAGTGTCTTAAAAAGCGTAAATATATTCTAACTTACTTGAGCCAGGTCTCAGCCGTCTCCTTGATCGTCCACGGTTGCGGATCTGAATGCGGTCCTGAGGGATGGGCAGTGGCTCCGACACGCAAGCCTGCCGTGGGGCTCTAGCCTTTAAAGCTTCCCTGGTTCACATCTAAGCTTGGTCACCTCCACTGCCCACCCCCAGCTGGCACATTCACGTGGCCCTGCTCTGCGGTCTGCACTGCTTTGCCTCCCTTCCTTCCTGTGGTGTTTCCAGCAAACCCGTAGCTCTGAATCTCACCTCCCCTCTGCATCATCTCTCAGGGGGAAAGGACATATCGAATCCACCATCCTCACCTCCCAGAAACCACAAACAGCCCTGACCCCACTTCCTACCGGGCAGTCCCTGAGATACAAGGTCACCAATGAGCTTTCCCTCTGCTTAAGGAGGACAAGACAGATCCACAAGCCCCTTACTGAGCAGACATCTAAGGAAAAAGGGCCCGTTTCCTCTTGCTCAGGCAGCACCAAGCCTTGTGAGAATTCTCCTGGCACCTCCAGCTCCTTGGGTTGCAAAGAGAACAAAGCATCTCTCTCCCTGCAAACTGTGCTTTCCAACACAGGCTGCCATGTCCCCTCTCCACTGGCAGACATCAGCTCTGAACACTCTCTCCAGTTAGCCTTGGAGGTAGCTGGCTATAAACGCAGGTGTATCTTTAGATTTGCTATTTGAACCACAGAATGCCTTTCGTTCATAGCTGTGAACCACTGAAATTGCTAACAACATGAAAAATTTCACATGACATCCTATGGTCTATACAAATATAATAATTTCAAAAAGCATTTCTAAAACTGTTCTAATTATGATAAAATAATCTGCATTTAAGCAATAGTGTGTCCTACCTAAGAATTCCAGGAAATCACATAATAGTCACCTGAGGAAGGAATCTGGGTTTTACCTGCATATTATGCAGAGGCAGCATTTACCAACAAATCCCCTGGGGTACAGGATTTCCAGGCTCTGTTAGAGGATTACTGCTCTATTTGTGCTTCCTGCCTCATCATTGTGACATATGTTTTCATAGCAACAATTTATACTTTACAACTGTGCCCAAGAATAGTAAATGGAAAGAAGTAAGTTTTAAGGAAAAGCAAAATATTGTAACTCTCAAACTGGATCAAGCATGTAAGAAAATGTGCAAAAAATGAACATTTGTAAACTGATTCCTAAAACAATCAAGTGCTAATGTTTCCATAGTGGTTTTCAAAGCACCCATGAGTGCCCAAAGATTTAAAAATAAACAGATACTCACCTTGATTATAACAGATTTTCTTCATTTCGCTGTTAACGAAATAAAAACATTTGATTTCTTTAATGTTTATTCTTCTGTTACAAAGTTTAAAAGATTGTAGGAATCACATTTTGATAATTTCTTTTGTTTACTATTTGATATGATCTGAGACCAAGTTTATAACCATATCCTTAAATCAAAATGTGCAAGACAGGCCATTAGCTCCAGTCATTATTGCATTAACTCATCGCTTTCAAGCTGCTTCAGCTGTGCTTGGGAAAGGCTGACTCTGGCTGAGTAATATACTCCCTCTAGTGGATAAAGACTGAGAAGAAACTTTTTGATTCCTTCTGAAGATTAGTTATGATTTTAAGTTCCGAGCACTAACTATACTTTGGCGTGGTTTCCCCCTAGAAACTTACATTTTGGTACATTCAATTTGCCACGGCTGCAGGAAGCAGTCTACGAATCACTTTTGTAGTTTAATTTTATCTCCACTGTTGTCTTTTTTTTCCCGTCATAATTCTTTTCATTCTTAACACATTAACTGCCATGTGAGTTGTATCTAACTTGAGCCAGTTTTGAGCCTGGGGCCCTGTGAAGCAAAACCTGGGCAAAACCCTGCAGTTGGTTTGTGAAAATCTTACTTGTTGATGTTCTTATTGTTACAATTAATATTAACAAATTAATTCTAAAAACATAAATAATTAGAAGTCAATAAATTTTGTTTTTCATTAAATTTGTCATTAAATTAGAAAGGATCTTTTTATTTTCAAAGGTTTTATTCTATTTTCATAATAAAATACCATGGTCCCAAGGAAAAAAATATTTTTTTTCTAGTGTGGCAGTGCGTTAAAGTCATTCAGCCAACGGATATTTATTGAATGTCTGCCACGTGCCAGGCATGGCTCTGTGCACTGGGGGTACAGCAGTCAGTGAAGACACAGTTCAAAATCCCCTCATTGGGAAACTATTACTAAAAACAATATCAGATAATGCTCACTGTGTGCCTCCTACATGCCAGACCACGTATTTAGTGATTTCCCATTGTTATGGAGCTAAATCCTCCCAATCACTTAGTTTGCAAGCTGAGAAGCTAAGAATCTTGCCCAAGATCCCACAGAGAGGAGGGATAAGAACCCCTCAGTGAGCTTCTCTGACCATCCAGGCAGTTACAGACCACCCAGGAACCCTAAGACTCTAAGGCCCTGTTTTGATTTTCATGATGGTATATTTTTAATTGTGTCTGTCTCCTCCAACTACAATGTGTGCTCCATGAGAGCTGGGACTGTGCTTGTTTATCACCATAATCCCAGTGCCTAAAACCGGCCACTGTTGGTTCTCCAGAAATACTTGTGTAAATGACATAAGAATAATTAAATAAATGAGCAGAGAGTTGAATTCTAGACTGTTTGACTCCAAGGCCTTTCTTACCAACATCTCTGCTGCTTCCATGGGTGTGCAGAAAATAGGAAGCAACCCCTTACTGGCTGAATTTACTCAAGTGAATGATTTTAGAGCTGGCTATTAATATACGTCCTCTTCATTGTCTTAACAAATAGGTGAGCAAAAGGAATCTAAAATAAACAAGATCTGATTCTTTAGAAGATTCAAAAATCTTTAAACAGATTCTCATTTGCCACCTCTCTTGAGTTTTACAAATAAAGAGGGAACAGCCAAAGGTGCATCTCCCCTCAATGGGATGGATTCCCCTGAGAGGACCATTCATGGGGTGGAGGGTGGAGATGGGCAAGGGTGAGCTGCCCTGTCGCGTGCTGGGAAACAGGCTGTGGGTAAATCTTATGTCAGTATAAACGGGTCCATTTCCATGGTATTATTTTGTTATTTATTTTATACTAGTATTTCCTCAATCATTATATATCCTATTATTACTTGCCAATAACCAAGTGACTTAAGAATATGATAGCCACCATTCAAATCTATTAACTTTTTTTGTGTGTTTAAAAGTCATTAGTGGTGTAGTGGTCTAAGCTGCCAACTGCAGAACAGCAAATACTGAAAGAGTAATTTTGCCCTTTGAAGTGTTTCTGGCTGGAATAAATGTTTGTTCAGGTTGTAGCACTGCCCAGGTAATTACGAAGTAATGAGGCAGGATCGCTTTCCAGTGCTGGAACAAGCAGGAAAAATTACTAGGTGCAGGAACGGATGTCATGGTGGATTGCTATTAACTTACCCTTTAGGTTTGGATTCTAAGATTGTCAATGTGTGCTCCTGTTACACAGGACACAACAGCAATGATGACAACAACAAAACCCAAAAGGAAACAATTGGAAAAGAGGTTATGTCAGGCCAACAGTTGAAAGAGCAAAACCAAAAAGAAAACGGGAGTTTTATATCTATGCAGTTCTTTCTTCCTTTCAACGGATTGTTTTCTTCACAATCAAATTGTGCTTACAATTGACAACCAACTTCTTATTTTGAGATATCAAGATACCAGTTTCTGTTAGGGTTAAAATGCTTAGTCACTATTTTTATTCATTTATTATTATTATTTTTTTTTTTGAGACAGAGTCTCACTCTGTCGCCTGGGCTAGAGTGCCGTGGCGTCAGCCGAGCTCACAGCAACCTCAAACTCCTGCTCAAGCAATACTTCTGCCTCAGCCTCCCGAGTAGCTGGGACTACAGGAATGCGCCACCATGCCCGGCTAATTTTTTCTATATATATTTTAGTTGGCCAATTAATTTCTTTCTATTTTAGTAGAGACAGGGTCTCACTCTTGCTCAGGCTGGTTTCGAACTCCTGACCTTGAGCAATCCACCCGCCTCTGCCTCCTAGAGTGCTAGGATTACAGGCGTGAGCCACCACGCCCGGCACTATTTTTATTTTATACAGAACAACTTTCTTAATAAATACTTCTCTAAGAGGACGGATCCACATTAAAAAGATCCTCTAAGGAGGATCTTTTATCTCCGATCTGATCCTTCTGCCTTTTTGCAGTCACCTCTTTTCCTACAGTGTCAGCTATCACCTCTAAGCAGATAACTCTGTCTTCCTAATTCTCCCTTACAAAACTAGAGGTTCCCCTGGGCATCTCTACCTAGATTTCCTACTCTCGCTTAAAGCTTAATAAGTCCCAAACAGTACTCATCTTCAAGTCTGCTCCTGTGTCACTATCTCCCTGATCACTGCCAAATTCTAGAAATGGCACCTCTACCAAGAGTTTTGGACCTGTTCTTGTCTTGTGAGTTCATGGTGCCCACAGCAAAGTTGCCCTCACTTGTTCTTTCTTGAACTACCATAAAAGTCTTTTAACTGGCTCCCTCTACAGTTAATAAGAACTAGCATTTAGTGAGCATCTGATAGTTAATATACGTGATTTAATTTAATTTGAAAAAGTGGAGCATTACTCCTTTCTTACAAATAAAGGAACTAAGTCTACAATGGACAAGAAACTTGCGTACAGCTATGCAGGTAGGCGTTAGAGCTAAGATCCAAAGCAGCCGCTTTTGCCTGACTCCTGTGCCATGTCCAGCACAGGGAGCAGCGTGTGTTCATGTGTCTATGCTGCGTATGTGTGTTTACTTTTCCTATATTGTTCCTCATATGTTCCACCTTCATAGCTCCATCATGCAAGCAGATAGTTTCTAAGGGAAAGGGAAAGGAAAATTGGCATACAGTAGTGTCTAAGCGCCCCCTGCCTTGCACCCCTGGAGATACAACCCCTGAGAAAGGTAAGCAGGGTATTTGCAAACATTTTTATTAGTGGGCCAACTATTTAACAGGAATATTGAAATATATGGGTGGGAAAGTGTTCTCACGTATGATAAAATAACAAGCATTTCATTTTAAGTTTGTGATTAATGAATACCATTTAAAAGCTGACGCTGGGAGCCAACTAGAAGTTGTAGTATGTACAGGGACCTGTGGCTCCGCTTACGGGAATGCAAGTTAATCCGTAATACAGAGTAATTCAATTTACGAAGAATTTCCCTGGTTTTAGTACTATAATATCAAATATTGGTTAATGAGGTGATTTGAAGGAAAAATTAAATTTCAGAAATGGAAACGCTGAACATGAAATGATTCCTATGTGTAGTGTGCCATCTAGTGTTAACTTGTGGAAATAAAAAAGGCTGGCACAATAATTTCCCAAGTAGGCTCATCAGGTGGCAAAGGGATGATGACTCACGGTAACATTTCCATCTTAAGATCTCAAATTGTGCCCTGAAACCCTGGAAGGCTTGTGAAGGCGGGAGAATGGGTGGGTGGGTGAGTTGGCTACTTCTGTTAAATTGGTTACTTCTGGGAAAAAAAAACGATTTTCAATTCTGCCTACCTGATAATCTCACCTGGGAAATTTATTAACAATACAGATGGCCGGGGACAGTCTAGACCTGGTAAGTCAGATTCACTTGGGGGACCACAGCAGTGGCATGTTCTACAAGCTCTCCAGATGGTTCTAATGTGCAGCCAGGGGGAGCTCCGCTGGGCTGTGACTGACACTGTGGACCCCAGCTGTGTCTCTGCAGGAGTTTCACCACTTTGCTATCTCCTTGGGCAGGGAAATTGTGCAAATTAAATAACATGTATATACTCAGTACAAAAAGGATAATAACCTCTCCTGTGGTTGTTGTGGGGATTAAATATCCAGAATATCAAGTGTTTAGCACAATATATGGTACTGTGCTCAACAAATGCTAAATATTGTTATATTATTATAATTATATTATATTTATAAATATTTTATATTATAATATAAATAATATAATAATTATAATATTATATAATAATTATTATAATATATTATACATTATAATAATATATTATTATATTATGATATGTAGCATTAGCAAGGATATAACGTATTACATAGGACATATTAGAAATTAAAAGATACTACATACGGCATATTTCTGTTCCTTGTAAGCAGGTAGCCTTGTGGGATTGAATGCTAATATGCAGCTCAGTCTGAGGGTGGCCACTCCTGAGAAGCACATTACTTCTTATCCAGGGCTGACCTAACTTTAAGTAAATTAGTTACTACATGTTAAGTTATTCCCAATCATTCCCAATCTGTATGTGGGTTCAAAATTCCCAGTTCCCTAGCAAATTTCATTGGACTTGCTTGGGTCAGATGTCCTCTCCTGAATTAATCAGGGGCCAGAACCACACAATCCATAGACGTGGTGACAGTAAGTATAGCCCTGTTTGTTGGGGGCAGCTTCCAGGGAAAGGAGAATAACTGTGACTCAGAGGTACTATTACAATCATAAAAGAAAATTCATCCAGTATTACCGTAGGAAGCAATATAATCTGAACAGGCTCTAAGAAGTCCGGTAAAGCACTAGTGTTTCAGTGGGAATGTTAGGTGGGGCCCTATCATGAAAAACATGGCTGTGATAAATCAGATGTGGGAACTAGGAAAGGAGAAACATCAACATAATCTGGAAAGGCAGAGGAGAAGGCAAACAGTAGACTAGCAGAAAACTCCAAGTAAAATTAATTAGTTTGGTTTGAGACATGTTGATAGAGGGCAGTCAGAAGGGAGCATCCAGGAAGGAGCTGGAGATTTGGGGTGAGAATTCAGAAGGGACATACGGGTTGGGTGAAGATTTGGGAGTCAGTGGGACGGAGGTGGTGGCTGAAGTCGTGGGGCGTGCATGAGATTTCCCAGAGTGACTTGACAGTCAGAAGATAAACCGCCAAGGTTGGGCATGCTGTAGACCAGCATCACCACCAGAGGGAACCAGCAAAGGGGACTGAGAAGTGGACAAAGGACAATTCCAAAGCATGAATTTAGAAACACAGCAACCAAGGGGAATGAACTGCAGAGAGGGTAAGCTAAAAGCAGAAAAGATTCCGTAAATTATTAGGGCATCAGTAGGGACTTCATAAAATATAGAACCATTGGAATGATAAAGGTTGAGCCAGACTTGAAATCATCGACACTATTGTGTGTAGCTGTAGTCCATTTTTAAATTGTGATATAGCATTTGTTATATGATTAGACCACATTTTTTAAAAAAAATCCATTCTGTTGTTGATGGACTGCTGAATGATTTTCCACTTAGGGCCATTATAAAATAATGCTATTATGAACATACTTGTGCATGCCCTGGTGGACATACGTGTGCCTGTATGGTGGGTAAGTGCCAAGGAATGGAGTTACTGGATCATAGGGCAAGCATATGATTTGCTATAATAGATACTTTTGAGTTTCCCAAAGTAGTTATACCAATGTCCACCCCTGCCAATAGTGTATAAAAAGGCAAGGCACTTCATGCTTACCAACCCTTGGTATTGTTGGGGGTTTATTTGGTTTTTGTTGTTGCTGGATTTATGTTTTTCTTTAGCCACTCTGATATATGTAGTGGTATAAAATTATTGTTTTAATTTGCATTTCTTGGATGACTAATGATATTGAGCACTTTTACATTTGCTTACTGTTTGAAGATATTATTTTGTGGAGTATGTGTTATTTCTCTATTTTGTAAAATTAGATTTTTATTCTATGTAGGAGTTATTTATATACTCAATCTAATTGGTCAAATATATGTATTGCAAACTCTGTGGGTTGCCCTTCTGACTCTTAATGGTGTATTTTGATGACAGAAGTTTTAATATAGTATAATTTATCATCTTCCCTTAGCGTCAGTGCTTCTTTTACTAAACCTTTGCCTATCAAGATCAGAAAGATATGTTATCTTCTAGAAGTTTTCTTTCACCTTTCATATTTAGGCTTAGGAGTTATCTCTCGAATTGATTTTTGTACTTGGCGTGATGGGATCAATATTCTTTTTTTCCCCTTTAGTATGGATATCCAATTCATTCCACACCACTTATTGAAAAGACCATACCTTTCTAACTGCATTGCAGTGACATCATCATCAACTCTAAATTCCCTATGTTTGGGCTGATTTCTGGACACTCTATTCCATTGGTCTATTTGTCTAGCCTTGTGCTAATATCACTGTTTTAACTGCAAAGCTCTACAAGTCTTAATATCTGGTGATCTAGTCTTCTAACTTTGCTCTTCTGTTTTAAGACGGTTTTAGCTATTTTTAACTTTCTGCATTTCCATACAAATTGCCAACCCTCTCCTAGTAGAGAGTAAAAAACAAAGAAAAAAATTGCCAATCCTCGGACTTTACCTCCCTCTCCCAAACATTATTTGGATTTTGATTGAGATTATATTGAATCTTTAGATCAGTTTAGCAAGGATTGCCATCTGAGCAATATTGAGTGTTCCATATACCATAAACATGTATATTGCTTCAGCTATTATCATCTTTTAAAATTTTTCTAAGTAATGGTTTGTAGTTTTTCCTGTATGGAGCTCTTGCACATCATTCAGTAGAATAATTTCTAGGTATCTGATGGCTTTTTGAAAATATTAACATAAATGGCATCTTCATTAAATGCCATCTATGTGTTGCTAAGCTTATACCAAGGTAGTTGATTTTTGTACATTGACCTTCCTTATCTCCAGTGACATCCCTAAAGACATTAATTCTAAGGGTTTGCAGATTCTTTTAAATTTTCTAAATGGACAATCACATAGACCATGAATTACTTTTATTTCTACCGATCTATCCCTCCACTTTGTTTTTTTGTTATATTTAAGGTTAAAGATTTTGCTATAAAAAATACTCTACCTGCATCTCACAAATTTTAATATATTTTCAAAACAAAGGATCATTAGATAATTGAGGATGCTCAACAATGAAAGAGACCAAACCAAAAAAAAAACAAACAAAAAAACCCTCTGAATACTAAGGAATTTGAAAAGAACAACGAAGGGGATAAAACAACATTTAAAAATATATATATTTTTTAAAAATCCCGAGAAAAATAACATATTAAGTCAACAAAACAAGAATAGTGTGCTTAAAAAAAGTTAATACATAGGGTTGGAAAATAAAGTTATGAATATCCCTCAAAAGCAAAAGCAAGAAGATGTTAAACAGAGGAAATAAGCTGATAACGTAGGAGATTCAACACCTGAATAACAGAAATTCTAGAAAAAAAAAGACAGAGACTAAGAAAGAGGGGGATTATCAAAGAAACAAAACACTAAAGACTTGAGGAATTTCCAGAAGGAAAAAAATGAATAATTAACAAAAAGAATGAAAAAGATATAATTCTGTGATCATCACAAGGAAAGTAGAAAACTACAGAAATAAAGAGAAAATCCTAAAATCTTCCAGAGAAAAGAATATTCTGCATCAATCACCAGAACAACTACTCATCAGCAATGCTGAAAGCTAAGAGTGAACCAATGCTTTAAATATTCTGAGAGAAAACTCACTTTCAACCTAGAATTCTAGACCTAGCCAAACTATCGATGAAGCAAAAAAGAATAGACCTTTTCTGACATGGAAAAATCACAGAATTTTACCTCCCATGTACCTTTTCACAGAAAACACCCAGAAGATGGGTTGACCAAAATGAGTCAAGAATGAGGCCAGAACACAGAAGATTCCCCGTAAGAGAAGCAAAGGCACGCCCTGAAGCGCCCTGGGTGCCTGCAGTGCACCCGGCCATGAACTAATTCAGAAGAAAAGGGAAAGGGCTGTAAAAGAGCTCTCTCCACAGAGAAAAGAAACATTACTAATAGAACGGAATATCCGAGTATGTTGAACAAATTGAAAATAAAACATTTTTACAATCCTGTGGCACATTTGTTAATTTCAGAAAGAACGAAAAGTTGCACAGGAAAGAAACTGTCATCACAATGCACTAATTGTTAGCTAACCAGAGAATGTCATAAGTTAAACAATATTAATAGAAGGAGGTTAGAAATGCTATTTTTTATTCTGAGCTTTGTAGTATTATCTGAAATATCAAACTATGTACATGTATTAATTAAATAACAATAAAAAGTACATATTTTTTCTAAATAAGGAAGAGTAAAGATAGGGACCTGAGGCAAAAGGAAATAATATGAGTATTTTTTTTCTTTCTTTGAATATCGTGTCTTAGGTTTAGGCTAGATCTTGCAATTAAAGATAACGGAGTCACAATGATGTATATATAAACCATTTCTAGGCATAGCTAGTAATTGATAATAAAGTCAAAGAATACTTCGCAAATAAGTATATAACAAAATGAACTCAATTTTGTTTAAAAAGAGGAGTGTTCAAGTATACATATTTTACATATATGTGTGTGTGTGCATGTACACATATAGAAAGATAATATACCCTGCCTATAGCACATACTTAATATAAGAAGTCTTGTTACTTTTGGGATTATTCACTTGTCAATCTTCCTTTTTCAGTATCCAAGGAAATTTTAGCCACACAATATCCAATTGCATTTAGAATAAAAAGATGTAAAAGCTACCTATAGGAAAAAAATTTTTAAGTTTTTAGAGAAGTTGGAAAAACCTATAGGCAAAAAATAAGAAAATATATTCAATTAAAACTTGAAGTTTCAAATATTTGTAACACAGAATCCTTAAAAATAGTTTAAATTATAAACTTTAATAATATAGATATCAATTGTACTTATTTAAAATTTTATTTATGATCATCTTAATTAAAATAAATTTAATTGTAAAAACAATTATCATAGAATAATACAGTATCAGATGCTTTAAGTACATGGGACTAGCTATACAAATACAGTAATTATGGTACTCAAATCTTAGTATCATATACATTTAATATACTAGATGTATGCAACAATAAAATAACTCCCTACACCTTGCTTGAAAAGTTTATAGAAGCACTTTTCATTTTATCAAATACAGGGTTCATATGAACCTACAATAAAATTTAGTAGTCTGTTCACGTGCCAAGGAACAAGGCTAAACAATAAATTAATCCTTTAAAAATATCTATGAATGAGTACAATTTTCTTTTTGAGTAGGCCAGAGACTATTGAAGAATATTTAAAGGCTGAATAGAATCTAGTAGCAACGAAGTTAAATAAGGAGTTTGGGAAGAAAACAAATAGTTCAATATTAACAATACAGTATATTTGCCAGCACAAAAAAATCAGTGTAAACATTTTGGAAAATGTATTCATTGAAGAAATGCCCACAATAAGCAATGCTATTTGAGATAGGGCCTCGCTCTGCTGCCAGATTAGAGTACAGTAGTATCATCATAGCTCACTGCATCCCAAACTCCTGGGCTTAAGTCATCCTCCTGCCTCAGCTTCCTGAGTAGCTGAGACTATACCATGCTCAGCTAGTTTTTGTATTTTGTGTAGAAATGGAGTCTTCCCACATTGCTCAGCTGACCTCGTGACCTCAAGAAATCCTCCCATCCGGGCCTCCCAAAGGGCTGGGATTACAGGCGTGAGCCATCATGCTCGGCCAAGCAATGTTATCTTGCAGTATGGTAATGTGAAATGGTATGGTAATATGAAATATAAAAAAGAACTAGCTAATTTTTACTTAAAAACCTGAAGCAACAATACAGAATGGTGAGCTCATCTATTACAACTATGAATCATTGGCTTCAAAATATTCTTATGTTTTGGAGTGCCTACTATTTGACAGGTGCTATCCTAGGTGCTATATGGACACTGATCAATAAAACAAATAAGGTTCTCTGCAAAAAGACAAACCTTGGTCTAGGAAGTATTCATTATATCCTTACAAATTTAAATAAACATGGCTTTTGAAATTAAAGAGAAAATTTTTCCAAAGAGGTAACTTTCTGAGTGTCTATGTGTATATATAGTCACTCAAAATTCCAAAGAACCATAGGTATTTAGAAATGCCAAACTGCTAACTATTTCAGTTGATATTATACTTATCTCATGAACTGTACTTCTTGTGCACTTTTCCTAAAGTACATTCTTACATGCAAAATTTTTAAAGCAATGAAACAAACATTACATCTGTTCTTCTAAACACAGTCTTAGTAAAATATGGACCAAGTTCTAATTTTTTATTCTGGACAAAGACAATTTAAACCAAGCATATCATACATCTGAAACAGATATCCATCAGTGAGTCAGCAAATCTGGGCAAAAGCAACTATGACGGAATATAAGGCTGCTATAATTAATCTTCATCATCTCGTTGCAAAGGTATGACCTGAATTTCTTTGGCTATCCTTTCTGCTAATGCTCTACTATTTGCAGCAATTACTCTTCGTGACATCAAATCAAATGGTCCACCTAAAAGCAAATCAAGTATGGAAAATAATTATTACCTGGCACAAAAATGATTCATACAAAACAAGTATTACCAATATGTACTATGGTCAATTATAACATTTTAATACTTTCAGTTTTCTTTCAAAAAAAAAAATCTCTATCACATACCTACAATGTTTAAGCTTTGGCAGTACATAACCAAGTTTCTAAGCATCCTTTTTGAGGATGCTAATTGACAAGTTAAGGGGGAGTCTCAAGACATACTAGTCAGAAAATGTCATCTTTTCTTTTTCTATTTCTTCTGTTGTGCACTCTTATTACCTCTTTATTGTTTGAGAATCTATGGACAGAAAATTTGACTCCAAGGCATTTTCATACCACTGTTCTCATTTCCTTTTTTCTTTGTTGCCTTTCTCCTAGACCACTGGTGAATTCTGTGAGCCCAGGTTCACCCTTCACTTTAACAATTTTACCATCAGCTCAGGGTAAGCATTTAACCTTTCTAGGTCCAAGGCAAAAGGTGATGGTAGAAGTCACCCATCATTGACTATCAGGTGCAAGAGCTCTGGGTGCCAGCCTCAGACTCAGTGACTGTCTAGACCTCTCTGCAGTCTCTCAGGAATTCCTGTTACTCACATTTGAAAAGCCTTCGCCATTTATCACTATCAGTCCCACATTACCATCAGCTCTTACTCTTGCCTCTATCTCCTAATGTTTGTTTTGAGTTTGCACAAAATTACATAGCTTCTTTTTTGCCTTAACAGCTGAGGTATAACATACACCAAACATTTTTTGAAAATCCCGTATACGGAGGAAAGTCCAAGAGATGTGGAGAGAAAAATGCTTCACTGTCCCATAATTTTACCTGTAACATCCATTAGCACTCCACCAGCTTCCGTAACAATAATGCCGGCTCCTGCAACATCCCAGCAGTGAATTCCCATTTCATAATATGCATCTGCTCCTCCAGTTGCCACAAGGCACATGTTAACTGCTGCTGTTCCAACAGTCCGGATCCTAACAAATAGCATTTAAAAATAAGACTGGAAAACAATCCTTTAAAATAAGGATTTTCTCTTTACTTCCAAAAGAATCAACTTCAGTTTGAGTACTGACTGAGATAACTTGGACCTTGGACTAATCTAGAGAATAAATGTAAAAAAAGGTGGTATTTGATTTTAAAATGAAGGTACACAAAATCTAATTGTCATGATGTACTATATAAATCACAAAACTAATCCTTACAAAGCAATAAGGAGATAAAAATTAAAACAATGATTTTCAGAAAAAAACTGAAGAAAATGCTGTAATTCTATCTATAATAGCATACAAGTATATTCCTATTTGTCTAATCACAGGTACTACAGCTTACTTTATTCACACACACACACACACACACACACACACACTGCAATGCAAATAGTCTCTATGAGATGTAAAATATCCTGATATTTTCATTCCCAAGTGGGTGTGCATCACACATGTGCCTAAAGCAGTAACAGCAGGCCTGTGCTCTTCATAAACCTAGGCCTGCCTTGGAAGATTACTTCAAGTTTGCCCGGTCATAGCATCTCTTCCTTGCTATCAAACCAAGTCAACACCAAGTTAAGAAAAACATGGATACTACTTAATAGCAATTACAGTAATAACTGATTCAGGAAAAAGTCATCAATAAATGCTAAAATTAGTGGATGAAAGTCTGATATTTACATAGTGTCAAAGTCTCTCCACCAAATACAGAATAAGTACAATGGGAAAAATGGCATCTTTAAAATTTCTACCCTTACCAAGTGATCAAAGTTAATATTATCCATAATGGGACAAAAAGATATCATGTGCCTCCTGATACGACGATGAGAAGGTCAGAACATTACTTCTATGGCATTCCTGCCAAATGCATAATCCAAACATAATCATGGAAAGACAAACCTAAATCAAGAGACGTACTACAAAATAATCGGCCCATACTTTTCAAAATGTCAAGGTCATAAAACACAGAAAAAGACTAAACTCTAGAATAAAGGAAGCTGATGAGAAATGACAACTAAATATAGTACATGATCCTGTATTAGACCTTGGATCAAAATTTGAATAAAATTTCTATATTAGGTTATGTATCAATGTTAATTTCCTGATTTTTATAATTGCACTGTGGTTATAATAGAGAATTTCCCTTTTATTAAAAAAAATACACACTGAAGTGTGTATTTAGAAGCAAGAGGTCATTATGTCTGCAGGTTACTTTCAAATGGTTTTTATACAAACTTCATTGTAATTATTTAAACCTCTGGAAATAAGGTAGTGATTTCTGTTCACTGAGAATCTTCCACAGTTTATTTTTTTTTTTAAATAGTGGAAAATTGATGACTAATGTATTTTTTTAGTATCTAAAAATAAAAATGAAAAAATACTGCAACTAAGTATATCTCCTATGCCAAACCAAAAGGATTAAAATGGCATGATGTTTTTCATTTGGAATGTTTTCCTATTTATATTTCTGCTGTACATCAAATTTAAGGAAGAACTACAAGCACAACAAATTTCCAACAGATGTTTGTTTCTCAAATAAAATCAAATTAATTTTACTAGATTTTTTAGTTTAAAAGAAAGGCGTATTATCCTCCTTTTTCACATGAGATTTGTGATTGTTCATCTCTCACATTATAGAAAGCAAGAAATAAGATCTTTCACAAATAATCCCTTGGTATTCTGTTTAGACCGAATCCTAGGCTACCAGAACAACAGTGATACCTTCTGCGGTGCTTCTGATTACTTCTAATGAATATCATGGTCTCTAAGGAAAGGGGTCTTGTAGTCAGCAAAAGTATATTTTTTATGGAGAAATATTACCAAAGGCTTACTAAAAATATTACTTAATTACTAGGTAATCAAGGCCATGCTCTTGAATCTGACCATGTACTCCAAATCCTTTCTTCCTCTGATCCTCCTATAAAACTAATACAGTATATGGTAAAAAGGACTACCTTTGGTGTCACAGAGATTTGCGTTTGCTTCCACGCTCAGCTACTTAAAAACCATAAGTTTGAAAAAGCTTCTTCTTTCAGTTTTAGCTTTCTTATCATCAAGTGGGGATACTAACTTACCTTAAATCACTGTTATAATGACTATAAATAATACATGTAAAGCACCTAGCAGAGTGTCTGTCATATAAAAGGTCCTTAATACAAAGTAGCTATGTTTATGAAGAAATCATCCTCTAACCCATGCCAGAAAAAAATTATATAGCATAATAAATTCCCAAAAACTATACAAAGGAAAAGGACCTACAATAATTTACTTTGTCTCATAAATGTAATTTTCTAGTTAGGAACCTATTGGACAGCCTCCATTTCTTTAAGACATTTATTAAAATTATGATTCTTTTTGGTTTCATTTTGTTTTATATATGTAGTTTTGAAATCACATTGAAAAACTGAAGAGTCAGCTGAATGAAAAAGACCAAAGAAAGCAATAAGTCAGTGCTTCCCCTTGGTAATATTTTCCTAGATATATTTCTTTAAAAAACCTGAAGTAAAAAAAAAACAAAAAAACCTGAAGTAAAAATTACATTCTACTTCAGCCAATAGCAAAATTAAAGGTTAAAGTATTAAACCACTTGCAGCTCTTTTATGGCTAACACAACTGTTTCACTGCCCATGGCTAAAGTCCTTGCTTCAAAATAGCACGCTGTACCAGGAAGTTTATTGCTCTTCCCACAAAGACATCATTTTGGGAGGTTCTACAGCTACTTGACAGCAACTCTCTCTTTTACTTTACTCATTACTGTATAGACCACAAGTTTATAGCCCATAATCAGTTTGCACAAAGGTAAAACTATACTCTGAAGGTCCTAACTCCTAAAAGAGAAGTCTAATATTGGAGAAAGAGAAATGATCTGGTAGCTGGGGTTCTAGTCATATCTCCATCTAGTTGTGTGATCTCAGGCAGCGACTTCACCTCTCCAAACCTCAGTTAACTCATCAACAAATTAAGACTGGCTTAATCTTTGATCTTAGATAAGTTCTAAGAGTTTTATAACTCAGTGATGATATTTCCATTGGCAGTAAAATAATAAATATCTGCTGTAAGTCAAGAACAAAATCTGTTGCATAATAGATTTTTATTACAGTTTTTCATGCAAAACAACTATACTAAAGGTTAGAGAAATGCTACTTAATATAGCATTAACTATATTAAAGTTAACGACCTCAAACCTCTAGCTTTTCTTAAAAACTTCAGGATAAATATTTGTTTTTAATTTCTTCACTTAGAAAACTGTCATTACAGAAGGATTCTGAGGTTTGCAGCATAATTTTGAAACTCCCTATTGCCCTCTTGAAAAAAAAAATCAACAAGGAGGACCAATAAAACACACAGGACCCTTTCTTTCAGCATTTCTAGGAAACAGAAAACAGGAACTCTCAAACTCCCTGTAAGTAGAAGGAAACGCAAACAAACAACTGAATTCGAACAGGGCACTGCAAGCCTGTGGATGCAAAGGGTAAGGGTGAAGAGGCAGAAAAGACTTGGTGACAAAGGGCAGAGAACCCACAGGGAACACAGACAGAACCACCCTCAGAAAGAGCAAGCGAGACAATAAATACAAAAATATTGAATGCAGATCAAGACTTGGTAATTCATAGTCCAGGCTAGAGCACGTGCAGAACCTGACCAGGCCGCCTCAGGGAAGCTGTGATTCTGGAGGAGAATCAGACAAGATAAAAGAGGGGGTATCTCTGGGAGATAAAAAGTGAAGGAAAAGTGGAAAGTAAGAGTAAAAGATTAAAGATCCTGCAGAAATGAATGAGAAACAAGAAACACCAACCGTAACCATATCTACCACCACTGCTTAACAGATATTCATAAAAGAAACTGCACAAAAGTGCCTAACTGACAAAATAGGGAGCTCTGAAACCAGAAACCCTGTTCACAAAATAGACTACATCCACACAAAATGACTGGGAATACTAAGCATTTCTAAAAAGTTTTTGTTTTTTGTTATAAATTCTCCCCTGAAAACCAACAATGAAGCAGAAAACTAAAACATCAATCCAATCTGAATGAAATATCCTCAAATATATGTGCATATGGATAAAAATGTTATATCAGAAATACAGAAACTATGAGCAGAAATGGGCCAAAAAAAAATAAAAAATAAAAAAAGATGATTGATCTCAGGAAGGAAATTGGGGGAAAAAATTATATCATAAGTGAAGAATAAATTACAAGGGGCCTAACAATGAGATGCAAAAGAAAACTTAATAAAGAGGAATGAGGAAAAGAAATAAAAGAAAGAAAAAGGGACAGAGAGACACAGGCTGAAATGGAAGACATAATGGAAGTGGAACATTCCTATTGGTATCTCTGAAGAAGAAAATGGTAAGAGAAAAGTACTAATATTTAAAATTATATCTCAAGAAAACATTCCAGAAATAAAAAAGACATGAATCTATACACTGAAACAGAAAATTGGCCCAGAATGGGATATTCTAGATATATCCTTGTAAAACTATTAGCCAAAGATTAAGGGAGGGGGGGAACTCCAAGTAAAAGATCAAATAAATAATGTAAAAGCCAAGAAAATTAGACTGGCATCAGATTTCTCAAACACAATATACAAAGAAAGGCAACAGTGAAGCAACATTTTCAAGAAATGTATACTTCCTTTCATTAAGGATATTATATAGAGCCAAGCTGTCTTCATGTCTCAAGGCCACAGTAAAACAGACTAGACTATACCCAAACTCAGAGAATACTGTGCACATATGCCCTCCCCAAGGAATCTACTGGAGTATGAGCCTCCTCTCATTAAGAGGTGAGCAGAACACTGTACGAAAGGACTGTGAGCATTTTATAAAGTCAAATAAAGAATGGCTTGAAGAATATGTAAAAACAACATGTTCTGACAAAGTAGAAAGAATGCAACTTAAAAATGGGATAAAAAGAGAGTAAAATCATTGACTGTTAAACAGACAATAGGTGAAAGCCCCAAAATTCTGGAACCTTTATAGATAGTACATAGTTATGTAAGAAAAGAGTATTAAAGGTAATATAAAGAGTTTTAATACAAAAGAAACCTGCTAGAATAAAATTTAACCTTTCCTAACTACAAAAAGAAATTAAAAGAAAAAGCAGAGAAGGCACATCAAATGAACACAGTGACAATAACATAATACACACAGTAATTACAACATACGGATAATACAAAAGAATTGAGACCAAATAAAGCAGTCACATCCACAAATCTGCAGGTTTGTCTACTAAAAGAAAAAAATTTTCAACTTCACTTATACAGTGAAACTCTACTCAATGCTGTATATAAGAGACATGTTTAAAATGCAATGATTCAAAGGGCTAAAACTAAAAGGCTGAAAAAAGATAAACCAGGAGAATAGAACTGTAAGAAAGCAGGAATTGCAATTCTGATTTCAAAATACACTTCAAGCACAAAAGTATGAAAAAAGACAAAGAATATTTTATAATGTCAAAATTATACAATAAAGGTGAAAGGTGTAATTATTTTGAGTAGGCATCAAGTAACATAGCTTCCAACTACATAAAATAAAAGCTACAAGAAACAAGGGGAAATATAGTAAAATATACTAATAGAAGACTTTTATGTATCACTTTCAGTATGAGACAGGGTAAGCATACAAAAAAAAATAAATAAATACACAATTTGATAAGGTAAATCTTTTAGCTATATATTGAACATGAGACCCTGAAAACAGAGAATATGCTTCTTTTCTAAATGCATATGAAGCTTCACAAAAATTGACCACAGAATAGGGTACAAAGGAAACATCAATAGGTCCCAAAAAGTAGAATTATTACAATGTAGTAAAACTACAGATTAAAAACAAAATTAAAAAAAAAAAGGCCTCTGCTATAGTTTGAATGTTTGTTCCTTCCAAAACACATAATGAAACTTAATCTCCAATGTGGCAGGACTGAGGTGGGGCCTTTAAGAGGTGACTGGGTCATATGGGCCCTGCTCTCATGAATGGATTGGATTCATGAATAAAATAGGTTATCATGGGAGTACACTGTTGATGATAACGAATATCTGAAAATGTGGAAGTGGCTTTGGAACTGAGTAAGGGGCAGAGGCTAGAAGAATTTGGAGTAGGCTAGGAAAAGCCCAGATTCTGGTGAGGGTTTAGAAGACTAAACTGTTCCAGTAATAGTCACTCTATGTTAAAGCTAACTAGCAACTTATTCTTTTACAATGCCTTATTGTGTGCCTGCTTAAGAATTCCAGGAACTAGTCTTGAGCAAGTAACTACAGAATCAAGATTGTAGGGACCCCCAGTTAACCTGCAATTCTACTGGGATCCAGATATGGCCCATTCATTAATCAAAATAACCACAGAAATAAGACATGCTGACCTGCATGTGGCCAGTCCCTTCCCAGGCCCCTTTCCCTTTTATAAACCATTGGGTCACCCTGAGAGCCTTGAGGTGGCCTTCATGTGACATGAGTTTGCCACCTCCTTAGGATGCCCACTTTGAATAAACCTGCTTTTCCTTTCATGAATCCTCTGTCTCTCAAGTCTGGCTTTTGAGTTCTAAGCAATTGAGCCTGAGTTCAGTTACAAAACTAGGGAAAGTTTGGAACTCCTTAGAGATTGGTTAAATGATCATGATCAGAATTCTGAATAGAAATATGGACAGTAACAGCTATTCTGATAAGGTCTCAGATGGAACTGAGGAACAAAGTATTGGAACATAAAGGCCATCTGTTATAAATTGACAGAAATTGGCTGAACTGTGTCTATGTCTGAAGGCTTCTGGGAAGGCCAAACTTGACAATGGTGAACAAAGGTATCTGGCAGAAAAAATTTCTAAACAAAACTTAGAAGGAGCTGCATGGTTACTTTTGGCTACTTACACTGAGATTTGAAACCAAAGGAGAAATTTAAAGACAGAAATTTATAATTAAAAGATAAGCAGAGAAGGATTTGGAAAACTTTCGGCCTGGCCAAGTAAAGAGTAAAAATGTGTGTTCAGGAGAGGAAAACAGGGATGTAGCCCAGCAAGCATTAAAGAGATTAATACAGATAGAAGGGAGCCAGGTGCTATTTCTCAAGACAATGGAAGAAAGATTCCAAAGCATTTCAGAGATCTTCAATGCTGCCCCTAGAATTACAGGCTAAAAGGCCTAGGAGGGTAGAATGGTTTCAGGGGACAGGCCAGGGGCACTCTCCATGGGTGGCTGCCCAGGACAACTCTTGACTGTGCTGCCTGCATCCTAGCTGTTCCACAGCCACCCTAGCCAAGGTCAAGTAAACCCAGGTGAGGCTCATGCCACAGCTCTAGAAGTTACAAGTCATAAACCTTGGCACATGACGGTAATTCTACAGGCTTGCAGAAAGCAAGAACTGTGGAGGCTTTGCAGCCACCACCCAGATTTCAATAGGTGTCCTCAAAAACCTGGGAGCCCAGAGAGAGACTTGTCCCAGGGGCAGAGCCAATGACAAAATGTGGCATTGGAGCCGACACAGGGTTGGTAATGCCTAGAGTAGCTGTGGGAGCAGGGCCTCAGAACTGTGCAGTTACCAGCAGCATGCAACATACTCCTGGGAAAGCTTCAGGCACTGGACTCCAACTTATACCAGCAACCACATGGGCTGCACTGTGCAAAGCTATAGGGGCAGAGCTGCTGAGGCCTTGAACCCCTACCTCCAACCCAATGTGTCCAGGAGGCAGTACATGTAGTCAAAAGAGATTATTCTCCAGCTTTAAGATTTACAATCTGCCCTGCTCAGTTTGGAACTTGCTTGGGAAAAACTGGTCCTTTCTTTTTGCCTATTTCTCCCTCTTAAGATGCGGAATGTCTGTCTTATGCATGTACCACCACTGTATCTTAGAAGTAGATAGCATGTTTTGATTGCACAGGCTCACAAATGAGACTCTGGACTTTGGACTTTTGAGTTGATGCTAGAACAAGTCAAGACTTTGGAATCACGAGAAACGGTGGCTCACACCTGTACTCCAGCACTTTGGAAAGCCAAGGCAGGAGATCAGGAGTTCGACACCAGCTTGAGCAACATAGCAAGACCCCCTATCTCTACAAAAGACAAAAAATTGGCAGGGTATAGTGGTACATGTCTGTAGTCCCAGCTACTCTGGAGGATGAGGTAGGAGGATTGCCTGAGCCCAGGAGTTTGAGGTTGCTGTGAGCTAGGCTGATGCCACGGCACTCACTCTAGCCTTGGAATAGGACTGGTGGCTTTATAAGAAGAAGAAGAAAGATCTGAGCTAGCATGCTCAACTCCCTGGCTATGTGATCCCTGTACTACCTTAGGACTCTGCAGAGAGTACCCAACCACCAAGAAGGCCCTCACCAGATGTGGCCCACTGACCTTGGACTTCTCAGCCTCCATAACTGTAAGAAATAAATTCCTTTTCATTATACATTACCAAATTTCAGATATTCTCTTAAAAGCAACAGAAAATAAAATAATACATCTTCTCCTTCTGAAAATTTAAGAATACAACTTTGGATGAAAGAGGATATACAAAAAAAATTTCAGAATTTATGAAAAATAATTATAATGACAGAAGGACATATGAGAATGTATGGGACACATTGAAAGCAATGACTAGATGAAAATTCACAGCCTATATACTTATATCAATAAAAATCAAAGAATTAAAATAAATTTTCAACTCAAAATGAAAAGAAAGTCAACTAAAAGAAAGCACAAGGATGAAAATAATAGGGCAGAGAAGAAAAATCAGTTGATAAAATTAATAAATCAAAATCCTGATTTTTTGAAAAAATATAATAGACAAACCACTAGGTCAAGTGGTTTGTGGTATAATTAAGACCAAAAAAAAAAAAAAAAAAGAATAAAGCACAAATATACAAAATAAGAAGTAATAGGGAGAAATAACTACTGATATAGAGAAGCCAGAAATTAATTATAAGAGTCTACCTTGCAGACTTCTATGCAAATAATTTGAAAACTTCAAAGAAATTAATAATTTATTAGACTGTGGAAATGTTCCAGATTAAAGGAGGCTAAAGAGACAACTAAATGCAATGTTGACCACAGGCAGAATCCTTCACTAGAATGACTATAAAGGTCATTATTATACCAATTGACAAAACTAAACATGGATGGTAGATTAGGTAAAAAGTATATTTACGGGCCAGGCGTGGTGGCTCACATCTGTAATCCTAGCACTCTGGGAGGCCGAGGTGGGTGGATTGCTCAAGGTCAGGAGTTCGAAACTAGCCTGAGCAAGAGCGAGACCTCGTCTCTACTATAAATAGAAGAAATGAATTGGCCAACTAAAAACATATATAGAAAAAATTAGCCGGGCATGGTGACGCATGCTTGTAGTCCCAGCTACTCGGGAGGCTGAGGCAGTAGGATCACTTGAGCCCAGGAGTGTGAGGTTGCTGTGAGCTAGGCTGACGCCACGGCACTCACTCTAGCCCAGGCAGCAGAGTGAGTCTCTGTCTCAAAAAAAAAAAAAAAAAAAAAGTATATTTATGGAGTCAATTGTGCCATGGTTATGGAAGAGAATATCCTTCCTCTTAAGGAGCTATGATGTGTGTAATTCAGTCTAAAATGGTTTGGGGAAAAAAGTGTATTTGTACACATACATACACATACACACAGCACACATGTCTATGAGAGAGAATAATAAAATGATAAAGCAAATGGAGGAAAATATTCATAATAGGTGAATTTGGGTAAAGGGTATACTACTGGTGTTTGTACTACTTCATTTCTACAATTTTTATAAATTTGAAATAAATAAATAAATAAAAAGTTTTCTAAATCACATTACAAAATTAGAATTCTGGTACTGATCTCATGTCTGCTAATAAAAATTGCATTTCTAAAGAAAAATTCATTGCTTTAAAATGTCAAAGGATTTTGCTGAGCGCAGTAGTTCAGTGCTGGGCCTACAATCCCAGCACCTTTCGTAGGCCAAGGCAGGAGGATCCCTTAAGTCAGAAGTTCAAGACTAGCCCAGGCAAAATAGTGAGATCCCATCTCTACAAAAAAATTAAAAATTAGTCAGGTGTGATGATGCGTGCCTTTATTTCCAACTAATCAGAGGCTGAGGTGAGAGGATTGTTTAAGCTCTGGAGTCATAGGCTGCAATGAGCTAGGATCACACTACTGCACTTCAGCCTGGGCAAAAAAGACAGAGTGAGCTTGTGTCTCAAAAAAAAAAAAAAAAAAAAAACCAGAATACAAAAAAAAGCTAAAGAACCAGGAACTTTAGCTTTAAGTGGAAACTGAAAGGAGCTTACCCATGAATAGGAATGCAAAACAGCCTTTCCATATTAGAGAGAATAATTCTGACAGTCTCTGGTGTTCTGGAAGCGCCCATCTCAGTCACCAAGAGTGATTTGGTAATATCTAAAAAAGAAAATGTTTTAAATAATCATTAGATTTTAACAATTAGAATTCTAGAAAAAAATTGACACTCGTAATTCAGAATGAAATACGACATTTTTATCCCTCACTTAAGTTTTAACAAATTTGTTTCTAAGTCTTTAAATATTAAAATACTAATAAAGTTATTATCTCAAAGTGATCATTTTTATAAGCATCAAAGTCCAGCTTATTAGACCAATATCCCAAAAGTATAAAATATAACCAATTTGCCTGCAGGCATGATACCTTTAGGGAGAAACAAGCAAATACTTTAAATATAAAAAAAAGTAGAAGTCTGACATTAAATTCAACAAGGGATGTAGGTATAGATTTGAAAGAAAACAAAAGTTAAATACAGATCATCCAGTGCTTTCCATTCCCCTCGAAAACATCCTGACCGAAGCTCAGGACACACTCAACACTCCCCACACTTTACCTCTTCTCCTCCTGAGATGTGTGGTCACCAGCCATGTTCGTTCCCAGCATTTTTCTAACCGTTGCACCACTTCTAATAGTTATTAATAATTTAATTTAATATTACATGAAGGAATGATTATGCAAAGGGAAAGAGTTGTTTCTATGAACGCTAACACATTCCTTCATTGCTAACAAGCACATTTTACACGTTAACATCTCAAAAATTAGGATGCATCATCCAATCCTAGGGGGTCTTAGAATTCAACAAAAAGGAAATGAAGTAAAAAACTGCACTCAAATTAAGTGCTTGATTGAGAGGAAAAATATAAAAGTCTAGAAACTACAGTCTGAACATAAATTGTTTTGCAAGTACCTTTAATTTCTTGCTGCACTTAAAAGAATCTGAATGTGAAAACCGTGGAAAATGTTAGATGTTGTTTACGGAAGAAAGGTAACTCAAAACATCAATTAGCTGTGAGAAGGACAAAAAGACTTTTTATCTGAAATCAAGCCCCTTTAAATTATCAGGCCCAGAGAGGCATTTGGAACATAACAGCAATCATGTCTTTCTGCCTTGAGCTAAATAATTATGCCTTGAAGGCACTTGCTATGTGAGCTCCAGACTAACAGACAGCAAATAGCCATAAAATGCCATGTGCCCTACAGTTCAACAATGTACAGCCAATCACTAACCAATGTTATTTCTGTAAACTAATGAGAATTCCTGATGAACAACTTTTATAATCGCCTCCTCTTCTGATTTCTCCCTTTTTCCTTAAATACTTGAGCCTCTCCCTTTGTTTTCTGGAGCACTCTCCAAGGCAACCTGGAAGTGTGTCCTGGGTTGCAGTTCTCAACCTTGGCCCAAATAAACTCTTTATATTAATTTTTCCTGCTCTTCCTTTTAGGTCAACAGCTGTCACAGAAAAAGACTTAAAATGCCAATCATCGAGCTCATAAAAAATGTATACATATCATTTTTAGTGAGTCCTAACTTTAAAGAACTTTTTTTTTCCTAATTACTTTCCCAATGGCATCAGATTGGAAGAATTCTCTGAAGAATCTGAGATGTGGTGGCTAAAACAACATATCATGAACTCCACTAAGATAAAAAAAAAGCCAGTCTTCGTCATCTTCCTCTCTCCAGCACCCAATACAATGTTGAGGCTGAGTGTTTGCTCAATTGCATTTGTTTTTCCTGCCTCCACTCCACATTCAAAATACAAGTCAAAATAAAAGAATAAAGAGAAAATAAACGTAATTTATGAATCAGTTAACACTTGGAGAACCCCATGAGGGAAATTAAAAACAATCAAATATGAGTACACAATATCAACTGCACCAAAAATTGAAGACCAAACCTACCTTCTTGCTGTGAAACCTGTAGTTTCTGACCATTACAAAAGGCTCCTTTTCCTTTCCTGGCAGTGTACATCTTATCTTCCACACAGCTGTACACAACTCCAAATTCTATCTGCAGAAGGAAAACAAGTCTTCTTTA
>CAUYRT010044444.1:0-17309 GCA_963574885.1 Lepilemur ruficaudatus | reverse complement strand
CCTCAGCCTCCCAAGTAGCTGGGACTACAGGCATGCGCCACCATGCCCGGCTAATTTTTTCTATATATATTTAGTTGGCCAATTAATTTCTTTCTATTAGTAGAGACAGGGTCTCGCTCTTGCTCAGGCTGGTTTCGAACTCCTGACCTTGAGCAATCCACCTGCCTCGGCTTCCCAGAGTGCTAGGATTACAGGTGTGAGCCACCGCGCCCGGCCCAGCAAATGATGTTTTTATTCTAAAATAGCAATCCTAAATTTCTGCTATTCCAGAGTGAACAAGCAGACCCAGGAAACGTTATGGAAACGGCCCCTGACTGGCTGTTTCCCAGAAGACTGCCTTTTCTCATCTGCAAAATGGGGATGATGATGAGTGTTGGTGTGAGCTCAAAACGCATAACTACACGTAAAGTGCTTAGAATAGCTGTTGAGCTGGAGCAGGGCTCGGTCTGAAGTATCCTTCTGCAAAATGCTTTTGCTAATTAACATGATAATTTTGAGCTTTGTCTATATGACACTTACAGCTCTTGCTTGTTCGTTGTGCGACCTCACCGCAAGTCATCCAGTCTCCTGTTGGGCACTGTAGGAGTTGGGTCTTCCCAGAGGCAGATGCCAAGACACAGTTAGACACACAAGACATTTATTGGGGGAATCGCCCATGAAGGGTAAGAGGGTGTGAGCTGGAGAAGGTGGGGAGAGCCTTCGGATGCCTGGGAAAGGACAGGGGAAGGACGGAGGGTTGGATGGAAGGATCTGGGACAGTTCTAAGAATGGTTTGGCCAGGCTGAGGAGGAATCCTCCAGCCCACGTCACCATGACAGGAGTCCTGCATCCCGCAGGAAAGGGCCTGCCCTGGTATCCCCACCATGTTCCTGGTTCTCCCACCTGGGACCCCCATGTCAAAGGCTGGGAGCCACCTATAGGAAGCATGGCCTCAGCAAGGCTGAGGGGGCAGGGCAGGGTGGGGCAGGGGTGGTGGTGACGCTGGGACTGTCAGCTGCTCCCCAGAGCACAAGTCTGAGCCAGGCCTCTCTACGGCAGCCACAGGCATTTGGGTTGTTTCACACGGGTCTCTACTGGCTTTACTGTGAGTAGTGGTGACCAGAGGCCCACTCTGCAGAGACGGCCACACCCATTGCATGTGGACAGAATCAGATTTCTGGGGGTGAAAAAGCCAGCCTCCACCCTCTCAGTGGGCAGCACCCAGTCCAGCCCCCTAAGAGGACACACACCATCCTGACGTCTCCGTGTGGCTGGGAGAGTATCCATTTCCTATACAAATATGGGACCCTTGACCACAAGGGCCCCCTTCCTGACAAATGTTAAGAAAAGGATTCTACCTTAGGGTAACCCAAGGGCCTGCCTTCCCCTTGTAGCCAAGGATCACATCCCCTTCAGTCTCCATTTGGGGAAAGATGGGGCAGTCTATTTTCTCCAAGATAACACTTGGCTGCTGTGGTTTGAATTCTTCCTCCAAAACTTATGTCGATATTTAACTACCATTGTGATGGTATTAAGAATTGGGATCTTTAAGAGGTGATTAGGTCAGGAAGGCTCTGCCCTTGTGAATGGATTAATATTGTTATCACAGGAGTGGGTTAGTTATCCCAGGAGTGGGCTCTGATAGAAGGATAAGTTAGGCTCCTCCTTTCTTTCTGTCTTGTGCGTGCGTTTGCCTTCTGCCATGGAATGGTGCAGTGAGAAGACCCAACCAGATGCCAGCGCCATGCTCTTAGACTGCCCAGCCTCCAGAACTGTGAGCCAAATAAACTTTTATTCTTTATAAGTTACCCAGTCTGTGATATTCTGTTACAGCAGCAGAAAGCATACTGAGACACCTGGGTTCCTCCTTTTAGGGAGCTCATGGCTCTTGGGGGTAGTCAAGTCCCTGTCAAACCTGCGACTCACACACTCTGAGGGGACAGGTGAGGAACCAAAGTGCATTTGATCTCTCTGCCGTCAGGATAATCTAAGAGGATCAGAGGGAGTCAGGGCTCCTGAAGAGAAAGCCAGAGAGGTGGTCCGGGCCAGGGAGGGAGATTAGGAAGGGCTCCTCTCTCGTGGTCAGTCTTTCCATCTCAATCATTGTTTTGTGTCCAAGTTGCCTCTTTTTCGTTGGGAACTTTGTGAGCCATGGGGACCATCCAGGTGATCTGCATCCATGTCCATCAGTAAACAGCTTAGCCTGAGGCAGAAGGGCCTCCTGGCTGGGATCCAGCAACTCCAGATCTAGTCCCAAAAATACCATGGACTGCTGTGTGGCTTTGGCCAAGTCAGACAGTCTTTGGGCCTCAGTTGTCCTGGCTGTAAAATCAGAATATTCTCACCTGCTATGCCCCACCCCCCACTTCATGTAGATCTGAGAGGGACAGCCTGGCTTTACCAGAAAGCCACAGAGACACCACCTCCAGGCTCATGAGGGGACCCCATTGTCCCTTCCTTCAAAGGAAGGGATTGAGGAGCAGGACACAGGCAGCAGACACTGATCTGGCATGCAGGTCCCTGGAGGATGGGGCCGTGCTTGGCTCTCTTTCCCCTGCCACCAGGCTCTGGAATCATCTTTCCCAACCCCCAGCCTCTGCCTGTGGACTTTTTCCAAGCGGAATTTCCTAAACAGCTTATCAGCAGGCGGGAGGCCTCTGCATGCAGGCAGGGGACTGGGGGGCTAGAGGGGTGTCAATTAGGAGATGATGCTGATGGAGGCCCCACTGCAGACAGCCTGCTGAGCCCTGCGTGTAATGGGAGGGCAGGTGACGCAGTGACCTGGTCCCTGGGGGGAGGGCTTGTTACTCAGATCTCACAACCCAGTTGGTCTAAGAGAAAGCTTGATCTGAAAGTCACAAGGACAAGGGAATTTCCCCTCGTCTCCAGGAAAGCCCCTTAGCAGGTCCCTGGAGCCAGCCCAGGCCACCTCACTGCTTATGGAGAACACTGATAATCACTGGTTGCAGTTTTATTTTCCTTTTACTGTGTTTATATTAATAGCATCCTCGTGGCAATGATTCATTATGCACTTCCTCCAACTGATTTAATCCAGTGACCTTTCATCATGAAAATAAATCTCAGAATTCCAGGAAAGTGCAACTTAGCAGCAGCCTGCCTCTCTCCTAGTAAGCTCTGCAAGCACAGTGTATGGGCCATTGTGGGACAGGTCTCCTGACAGTGACCCCTGACATCTTAGCCCATCGGCAGCCAGATGGGACCGGCCAGTGCCCGCTGCCACCTGCCCTGCGGGCCCAGTGCTGGGGTGGAAGGATGCAAGGTGGAGGCTCCCGCTCCTTCTGCTTGGGCCAATCTGATCTCCTCAGGGCACCCAAGCACACCCTGGGCTTTCCCATCTCTGCGCCTGCTGTGCCCACCATCTGCAACACACCCTCTCCCCCTCGCTGCCTTCCAGACAGCCTTTGGCCCTACAAGACCAGTTCAAAGGGCACCTCCTATTCAAGCTGGTCCTGCTCCCAGGGCTAATATTGCCTTCCTCTTTTTTTTTTTCTTTCTTTTTTTTGTTTTTTTCTCACTGGCACTTCTTTATTCTTCTATTGTGGAATGGTTTTGTTTTGTTTTGTAGGGTAACATTTTATTGAGATATAACTCACACTATCATAATAGTCACCATTTAAAAATGTGCTGTTCAACCGTTTTTAGTACTGTATTCACAAAGTTATGCAATCATCAGTGTAATCAATTTTAGAATATTTTCCTCACCCCTAAAAGAAACTCTATACCCCTTAGTTGTCACTCCCCATTTCTGCCTCTTCCCAGCTCCCAGAACCCACAAATCTACTCAATGTTTCTGGATTTGCCCATTTTGGACATTTCATATGGATGGAGTCATCTAATATATGGTCTTTTATGATTAGCTTCTTCTTTCTCTTAGCATAATGTTTTCAACGTTCATCATGTAGCATGAATCAGTACTTCATTCCTTTTTAATGGCCAAATAAGATTCCACTGCGGGGTGACTGGGCACAGTGGCGCCTGTAGTCCCCGCTGCCTGGGAGGCTGAGCCCAGGAGGATCCAGGCCGTAGTGTGCTGTGATTGTGCCTGTGAGTAGCCGCTGTACTCCAGCCTGGACAACACAGCCAGACCCTGTCAGTAAAATGAACAAACAGACAAATTCCACTGCAGGGACAAACTGCATTTTGTTTATTCATTCATCAGCTCATGCGCATTTGGATTGTTTCCACTTTGGGCTATTGTGAATAATTCTTCCATCAGCATTTGTGCACAAGTTTTATATGGACGTGTGCTTTCAAATCTCTACACTTAAAATCTGCTCTCCTAGCAAATTTCAAGTATACAATACATTATTATTAACTATAGCCACCATGCTGTGCATTAGGTCTTTAGAACTTATTCATCCTGCAAGTGAAACTTTGTATCCTTTGACCAACATCTTCCTATTTCCCCTACCCCCCAGCCCCTGGCAACCACTCTTTTACTCTCTGTTTCTGTGAGTGCAACTTTTTTTTTAGATCCCACATATAAGTAAGATCATACAGTATTTGTCTTTCTGTGTCTGGCTTGTTTCACTTAATGTCCTCCAGGTTTATCCATTTTGTCATAAATGGCAGGATTTCCTTTCTTTTTAGGACTAAAAAGTATTTATACATATATATGCATTAATATCACATTTTCGGTGGCTCGTTCTATGACATGGAGGTAACCACTGTAAGGATCAGAAGACTGGGCGGGCTGGAGGATGCAGTACCAGACCCTGTGTTTTGGGAATTGAACGGAGAATGGAAACTGAAAAGTGGAAGTCAAGAAAAGGCAATGGAAGAAGAAAGCACCGAAAAGAAAAAGGAAGTAGAACAAAAGAAACGGTCTCGAGTTAAACAGGTGCTGCGGATGTTGCTAAGCAAGTAGACTTCTGGTTTGAGAGTGTGAATCTTCACAAGGATAGATTTCTTCGAGAGCAGATAGAAAAATCTAGAGGTGGATATGCTGACATATCACTTCTCATGCCTTTTAACACAATGAAAAAGTTGACTACTGATGGGAAGTTAATACCCAGAGCTTTGAAAAGGTCAGCTGTGGCACAGCTGGATTCAGAAGGAGAAAAAAGCCTCTGGGTGGAAGATCAAAGCAGGAGGATGAGGGGACAGTGTATGTGGAGGTACTTCCCAAAAATATTAATCACAGCTGGATTGCAAGCGTATCTGGGACATGTGGCAGTGTTGTTTATATAAGCATACTACCATATAAGTCTACTGAAGATCTAAAGGGATTGGCCTTTGTGAGATCTGAAACAAAAGAACAAGCAGCAAAAGCTGCTGAGTTTCTTAAAAACTCACCAGAAGAAGCACCCAGAAAACCTGGCATGTTTCCTAAGATCGTAAAAAATAAACCCATTTCATCCTTAAGAGCAGCTGAAGACAAGAAAAAGAAAAAAGAGAAAGGCCGAATGAAGAAGGAAGACAGTGTCCAAGTAAGAATTAAATATGAACACAAGCAATGTGAGTGTAAAATGAAAAGATCGAGAACCAAGTCTGAGGCTCTAAAATAGAAACTACTGAGCCCCAAAAGCAACGCTCAAAGAAAAAGAAAAAAATGGGAAAGAGGTGAAGTATTAGCTTACCTGAAGTCAGAACAGGGAAGAGGAAGAGAAGTAGCTCTGAAGCTACTCCCAGATCAAAAGTAAAGGAAACGGCTCAGAAAGACACCATTAAAAAAGAAGCTTCAGAAATTTCCAAAGAAAACAGAGATTTAGAAGTCTCTACTGAAGACGAAAAGGACACTGGAGATGTAAAAGGTGGTTCTCTCTTAAAAACAAAAAGGAAACATTAGAAAAAAACACAAGGAGTTAAAATGGGAGAAGAGATTATAGCATTAACAGTACAACCAAAGAGTGAATGGATGGATTTGAAAAGAGTATTTAGCAGTACAAAAAGCTAGCATGGCGTCTTTGAGAAAACAATATATATACCTCACACTTTCTTTATCCATTCATCTGGCAATGAACACTTGTTTCCATATCTTAACAATTAATAATGCAACAATGAACTTGGTAATGCAGATATCGCTTCGAGATCCTGTTTTTTTCCTTTGGACGTATACCCAGAAGTGAGACTTCTGGATCATATGGTAGTTATACTTTTTTTTTTTTTTTTTTGAGACAGAGTCTCACTCTGTTGCCCGGGCTAGAGTGAGTGCCGTGGCATCAGCCTAGCTCACAGCAACCTCAAACTCCTGGGCTCAAACGATCCTTCTGCCTCAGCCTCCTGAGTAGCTGGGACTACAGGCATGTGCCATCAGGCCCGGCTAATTTTTTCTATTTTTGGTAGAGACAGGGTCTCGCTCTTGCTCAGGCTGGTCTCGAACTCCCGAGCTCAAATGGTCCACCTGCCCAGCCTCCCAGAGTGCTAAGATTACAGGCGTGAGCCACTGCCCCTGGCCTCTTTTGACTTTTTGATAATAGACATCCTAATAGGTGTGAGATGATATCTCATTGTGCTTTTTATTAATGTTTGCATTTTCCTGATAATTAATAATGTTAAGTACCATTTAATGTACCTGTTGGCCAATTTTATGTCTTCTTTGGAGAAATGTCTATGCAGATCCTTTGCCCATTTTTAAATCAGGTGGTTTTTCTGTTATTAAATTGTATGAGTCCATTACACATTTTGAATATAAACCACTTATCAGACATACAGCTTGCAAGCATTTTCTCCCATTTGCAGGTTGCCTTTTCATTTTGTTGATTGTTTCCTTTGCTGTGCAGAAGCTTTGTAGTTTGATGTAGTCCTACTTGTTTAGTTTTGCTTTTGTTGCCTGTGCTTTTGATGTCACATCCAAAACACCATTGCTAAGACTGTTGTCAAGGAGCTTTCCTCCTTTGTTTTCTTCTAGAAGTTTTATGGTTTCAGTTCTTACAGTTAAGTCTAATCCATTTTGAGCTGTTTTTTGTGTCTGGTGCAAGATAAAGGTCTAATTTCATTCTTTTGCATGTGGATATCCAGTTTCACCACACCATTTATTGAAGAGACTATTCTTTCCCTATTGTGTATTATTGGTGCCTTGTTGAAGATTAATTGTATGTAAATGTATGGGCTTATTTCTGGGCTCTCTATTCTGTTCCATTGGTCTATTGTCTGATTTTATGCCAGTACCATACTGTTTTGAATACTATAGCTTTGTAATATAATTTGAAATCAGAAAATGTAATGCCTCCAGCTTTGTTCTTCTTGCTCAAGATTGTTTTGACTATTTGAGGTCTTTTCTGGTTCCATATGAATTTTAAGATTATTTTTTCTATTTCTATGAAAAATGCCATTGAAATTTTTTTCTTTTTTTAGACAGAGTCTCACTCTGTTGCCTGGGCTAGAGTGCTGTGGCATCAGCCTAGCTCACAGCAACCTCAAATTCCTGGGCTCAGGCGACCCTCCTGCCTCAGCCTACCGAGTAACTGGGACTACAGGAATGTGCCACGATGCCCCACTAATTTTTTCTATATATATTTTTAGTTGGCCAATTAATTTCTTTCTATTTTTAGTAGAGACGGGGTCTCGCTCTTGCTCTGGCTGGTCTCAAACTCCTGACCTTGAGTGATCCTCCCGCCTCGGTCTCTCAGAGTGATAGGATTACAGGCGTGAGCCACCGCACCTGGCACCATTGAAATTTTGATAGGGACTTTATTGAATATGTAGATTGCTTTGAGTTATAGGAACATCTTGACAATATTAATTTTTTTGATCTAAAAACTTTGACTATCTTTCCATTGGTTGGTGTCTTTTTCAGTTTATTTTATTTTATTTTATTGTTTGAGACAGAGTCTCACTCTGTTGCCTGGGCTAGAGTGCCGTGGTGTCAGCTCACAGCAACCTCAAACTCCTGGGCTCAAGTGGTCCTTCTGCCTCAGCCTCACCAGTAGCTGGGACTATAGGTATGCGCCACCATGCCCAGCTAATTATATATATATATATATATATATTTTTTTTTTAGTTGTCCATTTAATTTCTTTCTATTTTTGGTAAAGACGTGGTCTCACTCTTGCTCAGGCTGGTTTCGCACTTCTGACCTTGAGCGATCCGCCTGCCTCAGCCTCCCAGAGTGGTAGGATTATAGGCATGAGCCCCTGCACCTGGCCTTTTTCAGTTTATTTTTATCAATGTTTTGTAGTTTTCAGTGTACAGATCTTTCACTTCCTTGGTTAAATTTGTTCCTAAGTATTTTATTCTTTCTGATACTATTATAAATGGCAGTATTTCTTTAATTTCTTTTGCAGATAGTTCATTGTTAATGTATAGAAACACAACTGATTTTTGTATGTTGATTTTTTTTTTTATCCTGCAACTTTACTAAATTTGTTTATTAGTTCTAACAGGTGTTTGGTGAAGTCTTTAAGGTTTTCTATGTATAACATCAAGTCATCTGCAAACAGAGAAAACTTCCTTATTTTTGATTAGGATGACTTCTACTTCTTTTTCTTGCCTAATTTCTCCAGCTAGGACTTCCAGTATGATGTTGAATAGAAGTGGTGAGAGTGGACATCCTTGTTTTGTTTTTGATCTTAAAGGAAAAGCTTTCAGTTTTCACCACTGAGCATGATGTTAGTCGAAGGCTTGTTTATATGGCTGTCTTACTCTATTTTGTGTTTCCAAATGGAATACCTGTGGCTGGGAAATTTATAAAGAAAAAAGGCTTATTTGACTTACAATTCTGTTAGCATCTGGTGAGGACCTCAGGCTGCTGCTACTAGTGGCAGGAGGCCAAGTGGAGCAGATGTGCATAGAGATCACAGGCAAAAGAGGAAGCACGAGAGTGAGGGAGGAGGTGCCAGGCTGTTTTTGACAACTGGCTCTTGTGGAAAGTAATAGAGTACAAACCCACTCACCCTGTCCCCCAGGGAGGGCATTGATCTATTCATAATTGATGTGTCCCCATGACCCAAACACCTCCCATTAAGCCTGACCTCAAACATTGGGGATCAAATTTCAACATGAGATTTGGTGGGTACAGACAAACCATATCCAAACTATAGCAAGGGCCTTTATTATGTTGAAGTACATTCCTTCCATGTCTAATTTGTTGAGAGTTTTTATCATGAAAAGGTGTTGCATTTTTTTCAAATGCTTTTTCTGATTCATTGAGATGATCATATAATTTTTAATCCTTCATTCTGTTAATGTAGTGTATCACATTTACTGATTTGCATATGTTGAACCATCCTTGCATCCCAGGGATAAATCCCACTTGATTATGATGAATAATCCTTTTAATGTGTTGTTGAATTTGGTTGGCTAGTATTTTGTTGAAGATTTTTAAATGTATGTTCATCAGGGATATTGGTCTTTAATTTTCTTTTCTTTTAGTGTCCTGTCTGGCTTTGGTATCAGAGTGATGCTGGTCTTAAAAAATGAGATTGGAAGTGTTCTCATTTCTTTAATTTTGGGGTATAATTTGAGAAGGATTGATATTAATTCTCCTCTAAATGTTTGGTAGAATTCACCAGTGAAACTATCTGGTCTTGGGCTTTTCTTTTGGGGGGAGATTTTTGATTATTGATTCAATCTCTTTACTCATCATTAGTCTGTTCAGATTATGTGCTTCTTTGTGATTCCGTCTTGGTAGGTTGTAATATGTCTAGGAATTTTTACATTTCTTCTCTGTTATCCTATTTGTTGGTGTTTAATTGTTTGCAGTAATCTCTCAAGATCCTTTGTATTTCAGTGCTATCAGTTGAAATGTCTCTTCCATTTCTGATTATATTCATTTGAACCTTTTTTTTCCTCATGCTAGCCAAAAGTTTGTCAATTTTATCTTTTCAAAAAACAATTCTTATTTTTGTTGATATTTTCTATTGTTTTTTCTAGTCTCTATTTCATGTATTCCTGCTCTGATCTTTTTATTGTCTTCCTTATGCTAATTTTGGGCTTATTGTTCTTTTTCTAGTTCCTTGAGGTTTAAAGTTAGGTTATTTATTTGATATCTTTCTTTCTTTTTTTTCTGAGACAGAGTCTCACTGTGTTGCCTGGGCTAGAGTGCCATGGCATCAGCCTGGCTCACAGCAACCTCAAACTCTTGGGCTCAAGCGATCCTTCTGCCTCAGCCTCCCGAGTAGCTGGGACTACAGGCATGAGCCACCATGCCCGGCTAATTTTTTCTGTATATTTTTAGTTGGCCAATTAATTTCTTTCTATTTATAGTAGAGACGGGGTCTCGCTCTTGCTCAGGATGGTTTCAAACTCCTGACCTTGAGCAATCCGCCCTCCTCAGCCTCCCAGAGTGCTAGGATTACAGGCGTGAGCCACCGCGCCCAGCTATCTTTCTTTTTTCTTTGTGTGGGTGTTTATCACCATAAGCTTTCCTCTTAGAAATGATTTTTAGTTTCTTTCTTTTTTTTTTCTTGTTTCTTTTGGAGACAGAATCTTTCTCTGTTGCCCGGGCTACAGTGCAGTGACATCATCATAGCTCACTACAACCTCAAACTCTTGGGTTCAAGTCATTCTCCTGCTTCAGCCTCCCAGAGTGCTAGGATTACAGATGTGAGCCACTGCACTCAGCCTGTTTTCTAATTTTTAATAGAAATATGAGACTGTTTGTCCAGTGTATATTGCCAAATATCTTGAACACATGAAATGTAGTATATAATACACAAGTACATAAACATAATCATAAAATATCATGCTACCAATTTAATAAAATAAATTGTATAAGGAGATACATATAAGAAATTTGCTGAGCAAATTAAATGAAAATAAATTATTGAGTTGAGATTTAAATATTAGTTATTAAATGGAAAAGTCATGTGCCACAATTCTACAAAAACTCTAAGGAAACACTAGTTGCAGTAACAAATAAACCCCGCCATTTCCGTGGCTTAGTGCACTAGAAGTCCATTTTTCACACACAACACAGTCCAGCGTAGGGGTTCCTGGTTAGCATCACCTTCTATCTTACATCTTATGTTTCCACCATCCCTTAGAACCTCAGCGTCCTCTGCATCCAGAAAGTATTAATAGATGGGGAAAGAAAGAGTAAAGCCTTATTCCAGAAATATCCCATATTTCTTTGGTGGGAGTTTAGAAATGTAGTCCCAGACTGGGCAGCTGTTTCCCAGCAACAGCTCTGTACTTGGACTCACACTGAGTCTTGCTGAGCACCCATGCAGTGTGAGTCTGCCAGAATTCTGTGTTCATGGGTCATCGTGGATGCCACCTGCCAACAGAGAGGCTGGGAATGGTAGGCACACACTCATGTGTTCGCTCCCACTATCCCACTGGACTTCACCGTATTTTTATTCTGTTGTTTTCTTCCTTTCTGATGTTCCCAGATTCCTTCTTTTATCATTTATTTTTTGTTTGAAAAACCTCTTTTAGCCATTCCTTTAGGTCAGCTGGTGACAAACTTTATAAGTTTTCCTTGATCTGAGAAGATCTTGATTTCCTCTTCATCCCAGAAGGATAATTTCTCTGGATGTAGAATTATGGATTGCCAATTTTTTCAGCACTTGAAAAATGTCGTGACATTTCCTTCTGGCCTCTGTGTTTTCTGATGAGAACTCTGCAGTCATCAAATTGTTTTTTCCCTGAAGGTAAGGTATCGTTTTTCTCTGGCTGCTTTCAAGAAGTTTTCTTTGTCTTTAGTTTTCAGAAATTTGATTATGACGTGTCTTAGCATGGATTTCTGGGGGCAGGGGGGATCTTCTTTGGGGTTGGTCAGTTTCTTGAATCTATAGATTTATATATTTTGCCAAATTTGGAGAATTTTTAGCCATTTCCTCAAATGCTTTTTCACCCCACCTCTCTCTGTCCTCCTTCTGGAAATTCCAATGACATGAATGTTAGCTGGTTAGTTATAGCCCCACAGGTCGATAGCCCCACTGAGGCTCTCTTCAGTTTTTTTTTCAGTCTATGTTTTTTTTTATGTTGTTGTTCATACTGGGCAGTTTCTATTGTTCTGTCTTCAAGTTCACTGAGTTTTTTGTTTCAATTGTTGTAATTTTTCAGTTCTAAAACTTCCATTTCATCCTTTTCATGTCTTCTATTTCTTTGCTGAGTCTGTTTTTTTGTTTGTTTCAAATGGGTTCAGGATTACTCATTAAAGCATTTTTGTGATAGCTGCTTTAAAATCCTCGTCAGATCATTTTAACAACTGTGTCATCTCAGTATTTGTTATTTGTTGATTGTTTTTTCTCATTGAAGCTGACATTTTCTTGGTTCTTGGTATGACAAGTGATTTTTGGTTTCTCCTGGACATTTTGGGCATTATAAGACTAGGTCTTATTTAAGTCTTGTTTTAACAGGCCTCCTCTGATACTATTCCAAAGTGGGAGAGGATAGCACTGCCAAATGAGGTAGAAATCAAGTCTCTCACTTGTCTCCATTGACACCCAAGGCAGGGGTTGGAGATTGGAGCACTTGTTATTACTGGGATTTTTAATAGTCTTATAGTTTTTTTAAGGTTTTACTTTTGTTTAAACTATAATCAAATAATTTAAAAAGCCAAACAGTTCTGTAAGACTTGTTACAAAAGCAGCAGTCCCTGCCCTCATTCCCCATCCTCCGTGCTCTCTTCTACCTCTTGTGTTCACATTTACCTTTATATGTGTAAGCCACATGGTTATATTGGTCCTGTGTGAATTTTCAGTTTTAGGAATTAGATACAGACTTCCCACTCTGGATGTGTGGATTTAATTCTCTCTTGACTCTATCCCCTCACCACACAGGCAAACACTCTTCCCATCCCTCCAGCCTCCACTGGTTACATTGTAATTTGGGTGGGTCAATGACAACATGTACATTAATACTATATAAATGCCTATTACAGCTAAGCTGAGACAATACCATAATCAATTATCTTTTCCGCACTTTTTATTTTCTTAAAGTTAATAATTGTCATTTTTTATTGCTTGTTTTAAAAAGAATCTACCACCAGACTATCCCAGATTCTCTCCCAATTATATTAATTGCTCTCAGTATATTCAAATGTCAGATATTCTACCAATTTCTTCTTGGAGAAATCTCTCCTGGAGTGAGATTTATCACATTAATGTGTGGAATGGTATTACCTCTTTTAATAGGTATTATTTGCTTTTCTTTTGAAGGGTACTATAATATATTTACACATGGTTCAAAAACAAAATAGCAATAAAGAAGGTATATAGTGAAACATTTTGTTCTTAGGGCACTTCTTTACCATTTACCTTCTGTCCCCCTTCTATTCCCTACAGATAACCACTTATGTTAATCTCTGTTGTCCTTCCAGAGTATGTTTATGAAAATGTATGCACATATAAACATATTTTATTATCCCCCCTTTCTACACAAAAGGTAGCACATTGTACACTCACTTCTCTACCTTACTTTTTTCACTGAATAATATCTATGTAGATCTTTTAATATCAATGCACAGAAAGATAATCTTTTTAATAGCTACATAATATTCTACTCTAAGGATGTTTCACGTATATTCACTCTCTTATTGGTGGACACATAGGCTGTTTTAAATCCTTTTTTGCTACAAGCAGTACAACAAGGAATAACTCTATACACACCTCCTTTTGCATATGTTAGAATTTTTCTGCAAGATAAATTTTCAGAAGTGAGATTGCTGGGCTAAAGGGTCATGCATTTAAAATTTGGATAAGTAATGCCAAACTGATATACCACCACCACCACTCCCGGCCATAGGGGTTGTATCCTCAAAATCTGTGATCTGCTCTCATCTAGAAAGGCTATACTTAGGATGTTCTGCATAGCATTATCCTAGGACCTCCCTTCACCATGGTCCTGGGGATTCCCTTCCCTTTGTTCCTGGGATGGATCCCTGCTTCCTGGATCCCAGATTGTTGTCATATAGATTTTGGCTGGGGGCATAGATGTGAGGTAAATTTTTTGAAAAGTTGTTTGTCTGAAGAGTGTCTTTATCCTACCTTTTTACTTGATTGGTAGTTTGGCTGGGTATAGTATTTTAATTAGAAATCACTTTCCTATAGAATCGTGAAGGATTTTCCCCACTGATCTTTAGCTTCTGTTGTTGTTCTCCTGAGGTGTGAAATAGCTTTTATTTTTGATTCTTTGTATGAGATCTTTTATATCTCTCTGAAAGTTTGTAGAATCTTTTCTTTGTCCTCAGTTTTCAGAAATTTCCTAAATATGCACTCAATGGGCCTTTCACACTGGAAACACACGATCTTCGGTTTTGGTAAGAGCTTCTTCCCCTTTGCTTTCTCTCTTTCTAAAACTTCTATTATATGGATGCTGGAGCTCCTAGACAGGCTCTATTTTTTCTTTATCTCTCTTTCCTAGTTTCCTTTTTAAAGTTTTATTATTTTTTTCATTATACTCCCCAGAAGTTTTCTTCAAATTCTTCTAACCATTCTATTAGGTTTATTTTTGTTAGCATGTCTTCAATTTCAACAGCTCATTTGTATTCTTTTAAATTTTCCTGTTCTTGTTTTTTGATGTAGTAACTCCTTGTATTCCCTGAGCATATTAAGGCAGATTTTTTTTATTCTTTAATTTTCTAGTGCTTGTTCTCTCCAAATTACTATTTTTTGTTTGTTGTTTTCATCTCTACATTTCAATTGGAGGATTTCCTCAGCTGTCTGGAAATTCTTGGATATCCACTCAAATTTAAGACTAGAGCACTGATAAGCTGCCTCCCTGCTCTAAATCTGCAGTCCCCAACCCCCGGGCTTCAGACTAGTACTGGTCCGTGGCCCATTAGAAACAGGGCCACATAGCAGGAGGTGAGCAGCAAGCAAGCAAGTGAAGCATCATCTGTGTTTACAGCCCCTCCCCATTGCTCACATCCTTGCATAAACTCTGCCTGCTGTCAGATTAGCAGCAGCATTAGATTCTCATAGGAGCGAGAACCCCATTGTAAACTGTGCATGCAAGGGATCTAGGTTGTGTGCTCCTGATGAGAATCTAATGCCTGATGATCTGAGGTGGTGATCCTAGTGCTGGGGAGTGGCTGCCAATACAGATTATCATTAGCAGAGAGGTTTGACAGCACAACAAATGTAATGCTCTTGAATCATCCTCCCCCACCCCCTGGTCCATGGAAAAACTGTCTTCCATGAAACCAGTCCCTGATGTCAAAAAGGTTGGAGACTGCTGCTCTAAGCCATAGATGAAGCATGTCCATTGCTTCTAAGGCGATCAGGCTGGGTCATCTCATTGAGAGATGCCCCGATGTCAGTAATTTTGGATCTTTCTTCTTGGACTGGTCAGATGTTCCAGAAAAGTCTCTCTCACTCTTCTGCTAGGAGATTATAATTGCAGCCAGACTTCTGAGTCCTGAAGGGGATGAAGGAGAGATGACTGGGCTTTCACTTTCAGCTCATAAATATTCATTTAATGCCCTTGTTTTCTGTAGGTACCCTCTGCCCTCAACTGTGCCTGGAATCTTGCAACCCAAAGACCTTCTGTTTTAGCCTCCCTGGAAAACAAACCTCTTCCGACCAGGTAGGCAAAGGCAAAGCAATGGCTTCCCAGCTGCAGAGTATAGAGGAGGAGCTCTGGGGCCTAAATATTTCTTAAATACACTTTCAACAAATTCTCCTGTTTTCAGCCCAACCTTCACTCCTACTTTTCAGAGATACCTGGTGTTCCAATTGCTGGAGGTTCTAGGGGGAAACTAGGTTGTTCCTTAGCTTTCCCCACTGTTGGTTTTAGTAAAAATCAATGTTTATGGGACTAAGTCAGGCCAGCTGATTTCCAGCTTTTCGAATTCTTTTGCAGTTGCCTCTTTTCATTTCCTTTGCTTTTGTGGGGTTTTGCTTTTAAAAAAGAAATCTTCTTCCTGTCATTTTCATTGGTTTTCAAGGAGGAGCAAAAATAAATGTGTGTGTTCAATCTACCTTCTTTATCTGAACGATAAAACAAATTGCAAAGTCATTACTCCATCTGGGATTTATTTTTGTGATTGGTATAACTTCAAAATGAATAGTGAATTTTTCTAAAGTGTTTCATTCAACAGTTGGTTCTTTTTCTCACTGATTTGAAATGCAACCTTCATCATATTCAAAACAAAACTTATGTTTACACCTGGGGTTTCACCTTCTATTTAGTTAATTAGTCTTTGCTGTACAAATCCACACAAATCAGAGTATTGCTTAAATTACTACATATAATATCTTATTCCCATTTCAAAATTGTCTTGGCTATTTGTGTGCATTTAAACACCTATAGTAACTTTAGGAACAGCTTCCCAAGTCTGTGAAGAATCTTACTGAGTTTTGACTGAGACTGCCTGGAACTCATGGATTTATGGTATTTTGAAAAGAGGTAATTTTTGCTATTAATATATTGAGATTTTCACCTATGAACAAAGTATAGCTCTTATTTTAATTTTGGCCTTTTTAATGTTATTCTATAGTTTTAAATATTTTATTATATTTATTCCCTGGTATTTTACAGAGTTTATTGTCAATGCATTTAATCTGTCTATTTTTTACCTATTCATTATTGCTATTAACAAAAACCTATTAATTTTTGGATGTTATTATTGTAAACTTTTAAGGACATTGACTACCATTTCAATATCTTCTAGAGTTACTGAAATATTAAGGTTTTCTACTGATTTTTGGTAATTTATATTTTCCAAGCAAATCACCCATTTCATCTAGGTTTTCAAGTTTATTGGTGTAAATTTGTTGGCACACACTACATTCTCTTGTTAAAATATCTATATTGTTTTGTGTATCCCCTATTTGTTGGTAAGTTAATTATTGCATTGTGTTCAGTGAATATCAGTAATATGATATTATTTTTCTTTTTGGAATCTGTGGCCTAACATAGAAACTTTTTGCAAATGTTTTGTACATTTGAAAAGAATGTACAGTTTGGGGTATTGAAATATTGTATACATCTACTAGATAAAGATTAATTGTGCACCTAAAATTATCTATAGCCTTAATAATTTTTGTCTCCTCGATCTCTCAATTTTTGAAATGTGTTAAAGTGTCCCACTATGATTGTGCCTTTTAATTTTTTGTCTTGTATTCCTATAATATTAGTTTTTTATTTTTATTATGAAGCTATATTGTTTCCAATTTTATTTATCTATCTATTAGTATTTATGTATTTTTTAGAGATGAGGGTCTCGCTATGTTGCCCCTGGTTGGAGTGCAGTGGCTATTCACAGGCATGATCGTCACACACTGTAGGCTCGAACTCCCTGGGTTCAAGCAATCTTCCCACCTCACCAGCATGCCTAGCTATGAAAATATGTTGTTGAGAGCATAAACATTTTTTTTTTTTGAGACAGAGTCTCATTTTGTTGCCCTGGCTAGAGTGCGTAGCCTAGCTCACAGCAACCTCAAACTCCTGGGCTCAAGCGATCCTTCTGCCTTAGCCTC
>CAUYRT010044441.1:0-17964 GCA_963574885.1 Lepilemur ruficaudatus | reverse complement strand
AAAGTTCCCTTCTTTTTATAACAAATAGCACTGGCTTTCTATTTTCAGCAGTGACATAAAGTTTCCTTTTAAAATAAATACAGCTTTCCATAGGAGTTATACTTATTTGCAGTCCCACCAACAGTGTATAAGTGTTTTTTTTCTCTCTGCATCCATGCCAGCATCTATTGTTTTTAGACATTTTTTTTTTGCATTTTCTTAAATTTTTTTTTATTTCAGAATATTACAGGGGTATAAACACTTTGGTTACATGTATTGCTTTTGCATCGCCTGAGTCAGAGCTATAAGCATGCCCATCCTCCAGATGGTGCACACTGCACCCATTAGGTGTGAATATACCCATCTCCTTCACTCCCCTACCGCCTGCCCAACACCTGATGAGTGTTACTTCTGTATGTGCACGTAAGTGTTGATCAATTAGTACCAATTTAATGATGAGTACATGTGGTGCTTGTTTTTCCATTCTTGTGATAATTCAGTTAGAAAAAATGGGCTCCAGCTCTGTCCAGGATAATACAAGGGGTATTAGTTCATTATTTTTTAGGACTGAGTAGTACTCCATGGTATACATATACCACATTTTATTAATCCATTCATATATTGATGGACACATCAGTTGTTTCCACATCTTTGCAATTATGAAGTGTGATGCTATGAACATTTGAGTGCAGTTGTCTTTTTTATGGTGTCTTTTTTTCCTTTGGGTAAATACACAGTAGTGGAATTGTTGGATTAAATGGTAGTTCTACTTTGTGTTATTTGAGGTATCTCTATATTAATTTCCATAGAAGTTGTACTAGTTTGCAGTCCCACCAGCAGTGTAAGAGTGTTCCCATCTCTCTGCACCTCCCACCTCTCACAAAAGTCAACTCACGATGGATAACGGACTTAAACCCAAGACATGAAACTATAAGAATTCTAGAAGAAAATGTTGGAAAAACTCTTATAGACATCAGCCTAGGCTAAGAATTTATGAGGCAGACCCCAAAGGAAATCACAGCAATAACAAAAATAAATAAATGGGAGCTGATCAAATTAAAAAGCTTCTGTACAGACGAGTAGACTATCGCCAGAGCAAACAGACAACCTACAGAATGGGAGAAAATATTTGCATGTTACACATCCAATAAAGGGCTGATAACTAGAATCTATATAGAACACAGGAAAATCAGCAAGAAAAAAATCAAACAACCCCATTAAAAAGTGGGCAAAGTGTAATCCTAACACTCTGGGAGGCCGAGGCGGGTGGATTGCTCAAGGTCAGGAGTTCGGAACCAGCCTGAGCAAGAGCGAGACCCCGTCTCTACTAATAATAGAAAGAAATTAATTGGCCAACTAAATATATATAGAAAAAATTACCTGGGCTTGGTGTCACATGCCTGTAGTCCCAGCTACTTGGGAGGCTGAGGCAGAAGGATAGCTTGAGCCCAGGAGTGCGAGGTTGCTGTGAGTTAGGCTGACGCCACAGCACTCACTCTCACCCAGGCAACAGAGTGAGACTCTGTCTCAAAAAAAAAAAAAAAAAAAAAGTGGGCAAAGGACATGAACAGAAACTTTTCGAAAGAAGATAGACTAATGGCCAAGAAACATATGAAAAAATGCTCAACATCTCTAATCATCAGGGAAATGCAAATCAAAACCACAATGAGATATCACTTAACCCCAGTGAGGATGCCTTTTATCAAAAAGTCCCAGAACAGCAAACGCTGCCATGGATGGGGAGAGATAGGAACACTCATACACTGCTGGTGGGACTGCAAACTAGTACAACCTCTATGGAGAGTAGAATGGAGATACCTAAAAGAACTAAAAGTAGAACTACCATTTGATCCAGCAATCCCAATACTGGGTATTTACCCAAAGGAAAAAAGACATTTTATTTAAAAAAAAATCTGCACTAGAATGTTTATAGCAGCACAATTCACAATTACAAAAATGTGGAAACAACCCAAGTGCCCATGAATATATGAGTGGATTAGTAAAATGTGGTATATGTATACCATGGAGTGCTATTCAGCCACAGAAAAACAATGGTGATCTAGCACCTCTCGTATTATCCTGGATAGAGCTGGAGCCCATTCTACTAAGTGAAGTATCACAAGAAAGGAGAAACAAGCCCCACATGTACTCACCATCAAATTGGTATTAACTGATCAACACTTAAGTGCATATATAGTAATAACATTCATTGGGTGTTGGGCAGATGGGAGGGAGGAGGAGGGGATGGATTTATACACATGTAATGAGTGTAATGCGCACTGTCTGGGGGATGGACACGCTTGAAGCTCTGACTTGGTGGAGCAAAGGCAATATACGTAACTTAAACATTTGTACCCCTACAATATGCTGAAATTTAAAAAAATAAAAATAAATAAAAAGTAAATAGTTTCAGATTCTCAGAAGGAAAAAAATTGGTACTAATTGCTCAACACTTATGTGCACATATGGAAGTAACATTTATGTGGGATTGAGCAGGTGGGAGGAGGAAGACGGGATGGGTAAATTCACACCTAACAAATGCGATGCACGCTGTCAGAGTGATGGGCATACCTGTAGTTTTGACTCGGGTAGTGCAAAGGCAATTTATGTGACCAAAGCATTTGTACCCCCATAATATTCTGAAATAAAAAAAGGAAAAAGAAAGAAATTGTAAACTATAACTAAAAAATGCAAGGATAGTTTAACATTAGAAAATCTTTTAATAGTGTTCATTACATTAACAGGATAATTAGGATACAAGTATTACCATTTTATTCGATGCAAAAAGGCACTTAATAAAAATTATAAGCTATCCATTACAAAAAAATTCCTTGCAAACTAATAATACAAGGGAACTTTCTTTACCCGCTGAAGAGTATCTGACAAACATCTATAGCATATTGTGCATAACAGTGAAATGTTAGAGTCATTTATTACCTTTAAGATCAGAAACAAGACAAGGATGCCTACTATCACACTATCACTGCCTTTATATAGAGTATTATCTAGGAAATATATGCAATAGAGAAAAGGTTATAAAGATTAAAGAGGAAGACACAATTATTATTTATAAAAGTCATTAAAACAGTGTGATAAGTCCATAAACCAGAACCTGTATAATATCTAAACAATATCTATCATACAATAAAAAAATTATTAAAATTTCAGAGATCAAGAAAATAAACTGATGGTTTGATAATAAAACAAAGAATTAGACCCACAGATGATTCAGATAATAGAATCAATAGAGACAAACTTGAAAAATAACTATGATTAATATGTTAAGGAAAAGAGAAGAAAAGATGGACAAAATGAATGAAAATATTGAATTTTTAAATAGAAAGTTAAATCTATAAAAACGAATCAAATGGACATTCTAGGACTGAAAAACATAGCACCTAAAATTAAAAAATTATTGGATGGCTTTAACAACAGAGGATAGGATTATTGAACTCAAAGACAAGTCCATAGAAAATATCCAAACTAAAGCACAAAGAGGAAAGAATGAAAACAATCTGAAGCCCGGAACCAACCATAGGAGGGATTGAGACACGGTAAAAAATTCTAACATATGTGAGTGGAGCAGCAGAATGTGGGAAGAGATATAATGTGACAAAAGCAGTATTTGAAGACATAATATCTAAGAAATTTACATATCTGTTGAAAGATACCATGAAGCAGGATCAATAATAAGAAAATGACAATAAGATACATAACAGTCAAATTGTGGAAAACTAAAAATACAGAAAGAATTCCAAAAGCATCCCATGAGAGTAAAAGAAGATCTATTCTTTCAGGAGAACAACAGTAAGAATTATAGGTGACTTCTCAATAGAAGCTGTGGAAGCCAGAAGATAATGGAATGGCATCTTTGAAGTGTTAAAAGAAAAAAAAGAACAACTGCCAACTTACACTTCTATACTGAGAGATAACATCCTTCGTAAAACAAAGGTAAAATAGTGATGTTTCCAAACAAACAAATCTGAGAGATTTTATTACCAGCAGACTCACAGTACAGGAAACATTAAAAGTTCTTGAATCTGGAGGAAGAGAATCTCATATAGAAGCATGAAAGTGTGAGAAGTGGACAGCCCTCAAAAAAGGTAACTATGTGAGCAAATATAAAAGACTTTTATCTGTTTAACCAACAATAATAACAATGTCTTTTGGGGTTTATAAAATATATAGAAGTAAAATGTAGCAATAATATCAAAATAGGTGGAGGAGTAAGCAGAGTTAAACTGTTGTAAAGTTCTTGTATTGTTGAGGACACAGTTTAAGTATTAATTGAAGGTATTCTGTAATAAGTTAAAGATGTTTTTGTAATTTCTAAGATAACCACTACAATACTGATGCTAATAGGTGTAAATACAAAGCTAATAGAAGGAGTAAAGTAGAATAATAAAAATATTAAAATAATAATCAATAGTATGATAATGGCACAGTGCTAAGCCAATAAATTTGTAGATGGCCTAAAGAATATAGAAAGAGATCTCAGCATATATTGAAATAGTACGGTGTTTACACAATGCTATTTTCAAAATCAATCCCTTGAAATGTCCATTTGCTTTTAGTTTTATCATATGAAGTTTACACACACACTTTTCTTAGTTGAAGATGATTACTGGCCCCTCTTCTTCACTCTGATTTCTCTGGTCCTCAAGTTTTTGTCTTGTGATATGGTTTCTCAACCCTCTCGCATCCCATTGTTTCTCTCCTGGGCCTAGTCTATTTTGTAAGCATCTTTAAAGGGTGCTTTCCAGAAGTGGACACAATACTTCAGGGGTCATCTGATTGTTCTAAAATCTTATAAAATTGTGATAACTTCAAGTTCATTAGGTATTTTGAGAAGATTTTCCCTGTCAATGTACAATGAACTTAGAAATAATGGAAACCTATGTCATTTCACATTTGATTATTATTCATCCTATTTGACCTTATGAGCCCAAATTGAAGAACTCTAAATACTCTTTATTATCTTTCCTCTCATTGGATCTGTGCCACAATTCTAGCCTGAATTCATCTTGGACAGACTCTGTCATCCTGATAAATTTGCTACCCTCTACCTACAACATCCTTTAAATTTGATAAGCATACCTTTCCAGAGTTCATTCTACAAAATCATGTGGCAGGATAAGCTCAAAAGTTCAGATAGTGTAGATACTCTGACAATGAGAATTATACATTGAAAAGAGCCAGCTAAAGCAAGTCCTTAAAATCCATTATAGGTAAAACAAGTCCTCATCTGCCAAGGTTCTTGGGTTTCATCCAGCTAGTGATTCATTGAAATGGAGTAGTGAACAAAACAAAGAAACTTTGCAAGGGAAGAGGCAGCTGATGTTTTTATTTGTGGAAATGCCATTGAGGCCATCCTTGACCTCATCAAGTAAGCCACCTCCTCAGTTCTTCTAGTCCCTGAATACAACAAGCCATTTCAAAGGCAGTTTTATAAGCTGTTTCTTTTTCTCTCTTACTCCTTTTCCCTCTGGAAAATTCCTGCTCACCTTTGAAGTACTAATTCAGATATCACTTTCTCTCTATTGAGTCCCTGACTCTCTACCCTCATTCTTAACTCCTATAACAGGGATAAATAATAGTTTGCTCATAGTTGCTCATAAATAATAGTTTGTTCCTCTGACCTAATATTTTGATTGATTGCAGTCAGTGATTCATGTGTATGACTCATTAGTTTGGGCACTTCTTGAGAACAAAATTTGGGTATAACTCATCTTTGTTTCCTCAGTGGCTTGCATAGGGCTTGGCCCATAAGAGGTGCTCAATAAATGTTTGTTGAATTTAAAAAGTGTCTTATGTGTACCCCTCAAGTTAAAATCCACTGTAGATTTCTTTAGTTTTATCATTATTAAGTTGGACAGTCCTTTCCCAAAACCTACTCAAGGGACCAGGAGTGTAAACTTCAGTTGTTTGTTGAAATGTCAAAAAACAGACAAATGTTATGTCCAATTCTCCTGATCCTATGCTCTGACATGGGAACAGGATTCCCAGAGTAGTTTCTAACTTTTTATAATTGATTGATGGAAGGATTGGCCTCAAAGTATTTGGACATGGAGTGAGGGACCCAGTATTCCACTCAGATAGAAAAAAATATGAAATCCTTTCGCCATTGGGTAAAGGCTTTCAAAGGGAAGATGACATGTAAGACCGGAAGGAAAAATACTTGCCTATTATATAGCACAGGAAAGAGTGGCTGACTTCAATGGGGTGTGTTCACTTCTGATTATAAAGTCCTCACCATGAATGTGTGAGTATATATGTTTCTATTTATTGGGAGGGGTGGGAAATTGGGATGTGGGAGGGCAAAGGAAGAGGACGCCTCAAAAAGAAGCCAATAGTAGCCAAACCTGGTATATAGAAGCTGCACCATAAATATTACTGATTATTTGAATATATGAATGAGTGAATGAATGGGTGAGTGATCTGGCTGTGAGTTGAACAGAGAAATGTACTTTGGGTGATGAAGAATTAAAGAATCCTAGGCTACTGGCATTAGAAGGAAAATTAAAGAGAGGAGAAGATGTGAAATAAAAGTGTAAGAGTTGGAAAGGAAAAAAAAAAAGAAAGAGAAGGAGAGAAGGGTGTATTCAGTGGTTGGAGGGGAAACTTGGTTTTTAAATCTATGTTTGCAATGTGGGCTCATTGAAATGATATAATGTGTTGAAAACTCCATCTAACTTTACCTAGCAAAAAATTAGGAGTCTAATAAATAGCTATCTATGAGGTGTTGAGTTTGGAAAAAGAGTTTTATTCATTCAATGACAATTTTATAAGTTAGATACCTATTACTATACAAATAAGGTCATGTGTCTCCAGTCCACACAGCTGGCTGCTATTTATGCAGGATCAACTGTTACAGCAATTTTATCTATGATACCATTGGGGACAGAACTACAAAAACTGAGTTATTTCCTGTGGAAGGAATTCCTGCTAACGGCATGCTCAGAGTTTAAACACTACATCCACAAAGTTGCTCCACCATCTTTGTTTGATTGGATGAATCAACCAATTAGTTAGAAAATCGCTCTGGTGTGGCTAGGTGCTCTGTGATATAAGCGTGAAGTATCTCTGGAAGTATGCAGCAACTCCACACACTTCTGTCCAAAGTCATACGATTTCGGAAAACCTTTCACCAACTAATTATTTAAATTTGTATTATTTTACAAAGTAAACATTATACAGCATTCTGGATGAAACTTTTTAAGAGCCTGGTATATGATTATTCAATTAAGAATAAATGTATATATACTAAAATCTTAATGAAATGGATTCCACTTAACAACAAATTAAATTTAGGTAAAAAAGGCAAATGAGAAGGAAAAAAAGGTAGGACTAGGTGATTTACTTAAGAAAATAAATAGGTTTTATGGAGCACTTATTTCCTGTAGGAAGCCCAGATTACACTAGAAAGCGCTTTGCAATATTTAGAATCAAGACAACAAAGGCAAATCAAGATATGATTCCCAGGTAAGTGAGGTTCTTACTTATTTGCCCTGAACTAAAGACATATTACCATAGTTTCTCACCCATGCCACTTTTTTCCAACTATTTTGAGTGGTTAACACTTACTTTTAAAAGCTTGATGATTTGCCTGCTTCCTCTTTTTATGCCTTCCACACTCACCTCTAGGGTCCCTGAAAGCCTTCTTGCCTTCCACACCACTCCTAGCTTCATTTCCCACCTTCTAGAACCAATGTTGCATCTAGAGTAAATTTAAGAAGAGTGAACATCTGCCTTCCCTACATACTTGGCTTTGGTACCTCCCTCTTGCCTAATTGACATTTCCTTTTGCTCAAACTGTGAAGGTCCTTGTCTTCGTTCTTGCAAAGGAATCTTGATCAGCTCCCCTGGTACTCATGACTCAATGCCCTCCTTGTTTTCCATAATCCTGTTGAATCCTGTCTCTTAATCTTATTATTGGGCCTGGATACTCAATGCTTCTTGCCTGCGTTGTCCTCCCATTAACTGACAGAGTCCCACAATGTTTCCTGTACTCACTTAGGCAAATGTCTTCCTGTTGCTTCCTGCTATATTTACAGGTACTGTAAACTCCAATAATTTATCAAGAAGAGGAATCTTTACCTCAGTATTTTGAGGCAATTATTTTAGATGTTATTCTTAACTAAAGTTATGAATTAGAATCACCTGAGGAGCTTCAGGAAATGCAAATAACCTGACCTTAACCCATGTTTATGTTGAAATGTTTTCTGGATGATTCTGATGCTACTCATAGACAGAATTATGAAAGACCATAAACTCCATTAAGGAGCTCATTCTTTGTTTTATGTTCATTTATCTCTTTTCCTTCCTTTCTTCCCTCTCTCCTTTCTTCCTTCCTTCCTACCTTTTCCTTTCTTCAAACTGCCATACATACAGTGCCTGCCATATAATGGGCATTCAGAAATTAGCTGCTCACTGATTGATCATCAGGGAGATGGCAGATGAGTGAATAGACCAAGAATTCTAAAATTACTAAGTGTGGCCCATCTTGATAGAAATGTGACTTCACTTTCTCTAACAGCAATATTAAAAGTATTTGGTCTCAGGACCCCTTTACATTGATAAAAATTGGGCCCCAAAGAATTTTTGTTTATGTGGGTTAATACTGATTTTTATCATACTAGAAATTAAAACTGAGAAAATTTAAAACACAGGCATACACAGAAATATATTCCATTAGCCATCAGAGTGATGATATCATACCTCATCATGTAGCCCTCCAAAAATGCCATTGTACACTCATGAGGGAATAAGAGGGGAAAAGACAAATAACATCTTAGTTTTGAAAGTAATTTTGACTCGATGGGTCCCCTGAAAGGGTCTCAGGAATTCCTGGAGTCCCCTCGATTACCCTTTGAGAGCTGCTGCTCTATAACTACAAAAACTGATGGAAGAAATAATTCTTGGAAGAAGGGTAGGAAGCAAACGGAGTGGGTCTACATCCCAAAAGCGTGCAGCTGGGATAAGGTCAAAGCTAAAGCACAGGAATCAGGTCTAGGATTATACCCAAAGTCAGCCCTTGGGTGAGATAGATTATATGAGTATGTAGGTAGAAGTTTAAAGTAATTCTGTTTGGTATCAAATATGTCTAAGTCATACCTGAGCATTTGTCTTTGTCTTGTGTATCATTTGTTTTTAAGTAGACATTCATTTTCCTAGATCAAGTGATTTTTAAATTAAAAGAACTTTTATGGAGAAATCATAGAGAGTTGGCTACACTTTCAAACCTCTTCTCTCCTCTGTGATGCCTAAAGAATAGCTTAGTCACATATAGGTAGAATTCCTGGACCTGTGTCTATCACTCTCTAATTTAGACCAGTGGTTCTGAAACTTGAGTAGACATGAGAATTACCCACTTGCTCAAATTCAGAGGTTACAATTCAGAAGATTTGGGGTGAGGCCCTATGTTCTACATGCTTCCGAGCAGGTGGAAGACATTTTGAGAAATGGTGCCTTGTATTAGACAAACACGTTTACCTGGTGGCATTATCTGGGTGGCTAGAGGGAGGTATAATTTGCCTCATGGACTTCTGTCTTGCACACCGCTACTTAATCTGGGCAGAGAATAATCGCATCCCTTGATGACAGAGTTTGGATTTTGATTTGAAAATACTGGTTTCCTCAAGAGAAAAATGTAGTTCTTTCTTTGGGACATTCTTTTTTTTGGGGGGGGGGTACCTCCAGCCAGTACTGAGCTGATCTGAGGGAGCTGAAGCATTGGGACATTTGGTTTTCCTTGTCAAGGTGGGAACAGTGTATGATAACAGATGCTATTTATTCTTCAAGAGCAAGGAGGGAGAAGAGGCTGTTTATTGGCACCAAATAACTGCTGAGGACGGCTGGCATTTGTGTTAGAAGGGTTGAGACCACTTTAAACATTGTAATTTATTTAAGTCCAATTCACTTTGTTGTGAAAGATGGTAGTAAACCCATTTCTCATTCCTTTTTACCCAAAGCTCCACAACAAATGCCCCCATATTTTTTAAAAGCCCACCAAAGCAGACAGGGGAGATGACTATGTAGTTCTGGTGGGTGATGAGTTTCACAGCAGTTTGTTCTTTACTGGTGAGGAGGGAGGTTTTCTTGCTAGTCACTGTGGGATGTGGCAGACTTCCTTTGTTGACACCTACAGCCTGGGAACATTTTCATGAAAAATAATATGATTTTGTGTCTGATTCCCTTGAATGAAAATTAGCAGATAAGAGGATTTTTTTTTTAATTGCTTATTTTTCAAATTGGAGCTCAGCAGGTCAAGGTGGCTGACGTTTCATCTATGACACTTGTCATTGTTTGTGAATGACAGTGGGACACTGTAAGTGAAGGCAGCAGGAGTTAACACAAAAGCAGTTTTGGGGGCTGGGAGGCAGTGGGAAGGATAGGTAAAAGAAGCAGGGAGGTGTGAGAGATAGGGAGGGAAGAGGAGAAGGCAGGGATGGGAGGACTTCTTGTTCTCACTATGGTGCTCATAACACTGGGAGACTATTGTCTCCCAAAAGACTGTGAATTTCAAAACCCCAGGGCATTTTTATCCACAGTCTCTTTGAATAAGAGTGAATTGCCTATTGAAAAGCAGAAAAAACAATGTTCACTCTTTTGATAATGAAGATTGCAGGCCATATCCCACAGAGAGACTGTAGAGCACAGTTTGAGCCTTCTGTTTATTGCTCCATCAAGGCTTAGCAGGAATGACTTTTCCCAAATGCTGCCCCATCCCAATCTGTGAACACACCACATGGTGGTGATCAGAGTCTCTATTTCTTCCTCAATTATAAATGACATTAAAGAAGTTTTCTTTGGTAGACAATTCTTTCTATAAATGCCAAGAATCAGTTTGTGAATGGTAAAGGGATGCAGGAAATTTCAACCCAAAATATGACTCCTTGGTATAAAGAGTATTTTGAATTAAAGGCCCTTAGAGATCAACCGACATTGGAAGAGGCTTTCCCTCTATCTCCATAAAGACCAGAGGAACCCATCAAGAAGAACAATTGTCTTTCCTTCCCCTCCCTGTTATCTCATTATCTTTTGCAGGAAAGAAGATAGAGAATGTAACCAGACCTGGCCCAACCCATTTTCAAAATAATGTCCCATCTCTCAGGTTAATTTAATTGCCAAAGATAATCATTTACAAGTCAATCTGCTTCCCCCATCCATTCATTTTTCTGAGCATCTATTCATCCTCCCTAGTAATCATTTATTGCCCCTCAACAGAATTACGCTATCTCCCCCCTTCCCTCTGAAATGATGATATATAAATATCTGAGTCTCATTGGGATATGGGCAATCACTCTGTTGTTCTCCCTGTGTGCATGGTAAAAATAAAATTTGTATAACTTTCCTCTTATTAATCTGTTGCGTGAGCTGATTTTTCAGTGAGACTTCTGAGGGCAATGAGGAAATTTTCCCTTTACCTCAAAAGTAGCATTAGAATGGGTCTCTCAGGATGTTCTTTCTGCAGTTGTAGAAATGGCAGGAGGACATGAGAAAGATAATCATGGGGTCCCCCTTCACTTCTATCCTAATAGTCACATAATAAGTCATGCCTGGCCTTGTAGCAAATTAACAGATCTTGAGGCCTTGACATTGGTCAATACCTCACTCCTAAGACCCTGCGATGAGGCACTTGGAGGGAACTGTCAATAGAAAAGAACACAAACTCTGTAAAATAATTTAAAGAGGTTTATTCTGACCCAAATATGTGCTACCATGGCCTGGAGAGCCACACCTAAGAAGCTTTGAGCAAGTGGTCTCGCTGTGGTTCGGTTATAGTTTGGTTTTATACAGTTCAGGGAAACAGGAATCACACGTAAAGCATAAATCAATACATGGAAGGCATACATTGGTTTGGCCCCAAAAGGCAGGACATCTTGAATTGGGCATTACAGGTTATAGGTGGGTTTAAAGATTCTTTGACTTGTAATTTGTTAAAGAAATGAAGCTTTGTCTAAAGGCTTGGATGTCTTAAGTTAAGGTAAGGAAATCTGTCAATCAGAGACAAGCCACCAGACTATATACCCAGATTCAAATGATCTGTTAAGTAAATTGAGGACCTACAGGGGTTGTTTAAGCTCTGTCTTGCATAGACTTAGGTCTGTTAATGAGTTACAAAGGTTATGTCCAGGAAGGGAGGGGGCATGATGAGGTATGTCTGACCTTCCTTCTCATGGCCAACAACTCAGCTGTAGGGTATTTCTGAGGTCCCCTTGGCCAAGAGGGAATCCATTCAGTCAGCTGAGAGGGCTTAAGATTTTATTTTAGTTCACAGAACTGTAGGACCCTGTACTCAACTCAGCTGCTAACCAGCTGTCTGACCCTAGGTAAGGCACTTTATCCTCTCTAAACCTCAGTTGTCTCATTTGTAAGATGGATCTCTTGCCTGCCCAAGCTCATCTCATAGAATGTTTGGGGAACCACATGAGAAAATGAATGTGCCTTAACATTGTGAAGGTCTGCACTTTCTTTTAGCCACTGGTAACCAAAGACATGGAGGGAAGGGGCATGGATGAGGCAGAAAGTAGCTCTATCCACATGCCTTTTTAGATTTGCACAACCAGTAGGGGTGGCTGTACTGCCCTGATCACTATTGTTAATGCTGAGAGTGCTTCAGAGATCCTGAGCCAGGAAAGAAAATTGTTGTCAACCACCTTCTATTTAAAAAGCAGGGGATCTGACAATGTGACCTCTTTGCACTGGCCTGATTGGTTACAGATAGGCTGAAGCTATGTTGGGGACAGGAAGGTGCAGTATACACACACACACAGAGAAAGAGTAAGAGAGAGAGAGAGGGAGGGAGAGAGAGAGAGAATGAGAATCCCCTGTCCTAGAAGAGGAGGACACAGGATAGAGGATCAGGGAAAAAGGCCTGGAAAGAGAAATCACTCCTAGCACTTGAGTGACCCATTTTCTGTTCATCTTATGATTCCCTCCTTTCTATTTGTAACCCAGGCTTTAAAACATTGATGTTTTGTTCCTTCTGCTTAGTACTGTGGGGTAACGGTGACCCAAACTACTGCTGTCCCCTCCCTCACACACACGGATTGAAAAAATATGCTTTGATGTAATGGAGAAGGCAGTACTTTTTTCAGTCGCCTGTTCATATTCTTTCCCTATAGGTGAGGCCTAAAGGAGCTCTTTTCAAGATTAAGTGTGCAATGTACTGGTTGAAAAACAGGAGTAGCTATCCTGAAAACCTAGGCATTCTTTAAATCAGTAAGAAAAAGCAATAAAAAGACTTTTACTTTTCTTGTGGGTACCATTCCTGTTTCTAAGATCTGTTCACTAGTACATTCTGAAGGGCAACCCTTAGGAATATGAAAGAGTTGGCAAGACCATTTGAGCCTGCATACAGCACAGATGATTTTTCAAGTTAGCATTTCATGATCATGCATTGAGTTCTTCTCTGCTTGCATTTGTTTCTCTTTGATTTCAAGTCACTGTGTGGTCTAATGGAAAGAGCACTGGACTTGAAGTCAGAAGAACCCATTCTTTCATATTTAAATCACTTGATTTCCCTAAGCCTAAATTCCCTGTCTCCCATATGAGGGTCCTAGGATAGCCATTCTCTAACATCTCTTCTACCTCTAATTTTCTTTGATTTTATGACTTTGGTGAGAAAAGGGTAAACATAAAGGAGCCAGAGCTGGGAAGGAGTTGAGTTACGTGACAGTATGCCACTAGAAACCTGTGTCACTTAGAAATCATGCTTAAAGAACATGACCACAATCAGTGTCATCTAAACCATATTCCTCGGTCTTTAATGACACTGGTTTATGTTAACTTGGGTACTGGACAGAACAATAGTTCTTTCTGCCCTTAAAATTCCATTACTGTTGTATTTTTAAAGAAAATATGATGTGTACTGTGTATATAAATACATAGAATTTCTTGGATGAAGGGCACAAGGAAAACAGGCAGGATTCAACATGGTGCAAACTGGATCTCACAGGTCAGTACAAACAGTTCTCCACTCTCTCATCATCCCACAGAGAGGAACGCTTGGGCCTGGAATAGTGGGACACATTAGGATTTATGTTTCAGGAGTGGGACCCCTGTGTTCTCGCTGCTTCACCTATTCATATGGCAGGTATGAGAGCAACCATACAGGGGGCTGTGAGTTAAACAGAATCTGACCTTGGGCATCAGCTTTTCAGGGGAGTGGGGCGGGTGGGTGCGTGCCTTTGCTGATATCACCTGAAGACTTTGTGGCAAGCTGAGACCCGTCCCTGAGCTGTTCCACCAGCCAGAGGGAGGGTTAGACACTAAGCCCATCCTACCCATTGCTGGGCAGCCTGCAGAATGCTACAGGGTTATCAGGGTGTCCCTCCACAGACCTCCTGCCAGAAGCTTCTTTGATGACAATAGAGCATGTTACCTTCTCTTTTCTAAAATTTCTTTTATACCAGTTGCTTATAATGTGTAATTCACAATTTATTGTATTGATGTGTAACATTAATATACTTACATGTTTAATGAAATACTGTCTTTTCACAAGCAATTCCATTTGATTGAGTCTTGTCTTTCAAAATATACCTAAGGTATCTTACTGGTAGAGATTGTGTGTGTGTGTGTGTGTGTGTGTGTGTGTTCTTTGTCCCCATAGTCACAACAGAATAGACCCATTAAAACCCCTAAGATAACTCTTCTCAATTAGTGGAACACTAAGTGTTGTCTATGTTGTCTAACAATGATTTCATGTAGATATGAATGTCTAATACGGTGGATGGAGGGACTGCCAAGGAAACATTCTGGATTTTGGCAATTTGGACCTACATTTCATAGGACATAAAATAATCTTCTCCCTTACCTTTATTCTCTTCTGATCAATATTGTTAAAGGTACAATCTCCTGTCTTTTTTTCCAAGGAATAAACAGAGAAACAAAATTAGCTCCACTCTGGGTTAAGCCTGGAATATGTAGTTCCATGGTTGTGAACTCATTTTACTGACAGATAGCCCAGCATCTGTCGAGAGACCTGTCTTCACCTGCTTAAAACACTCCCCTACATCCTTTTCCACATATCACCTTACAGGAACCCTGGGAATTGCTACCATCTTTTGTTTGTCTATGAACGGATGGGGCCTGGAGTGCTGTTGACCTCTTGTCCATGTCTTTCCCATGTTTCCCAGAGCAAGCTCCATGGAACCCTGATTTCTCAAGGTAAAAAAAAAAACAAAGCTCCAGTTAAGTAAACTTGGGAAATACTATGTCCATTACCTATTCTAGGAGAGTCATTAATCACAGTTGCATATTAAGGGCTCTAATAAATTATAGTATAAATGGGTTTCACTTTGTTTAGTTGCCCAAATTTATTTGAATGTGGAATCTGTTTTAGAGGGACATTTAAAAAAATCAGAACCAATGGTTATAGTTTACCTAATCATCTATGTCTGAGGGGGAAAGGAGAAGGTGTGGTTATCAGAACCTGGAATCAGAGAGAAAGGAAATCAGAGAGGGCTGTGACCTTCAGTAGGGGGATACAGCCAGAGTTTAAAGGAAAGAGTTGAAAGGAAAAATCAAGGAATATCTTTGGAAATTTTTATTTGGCATAATTTTAATAGAACTGGAAGGACAGAGGAGGCAATGGTGAGAAAATAACTGTCAGTTGAATTTTCACATAGTTCTAAAGAAGTGCTTTCAAATGCCAATGCATAGTCATTCTTCTAAGGCAGAATATGATGGTTTTGTCAAGTTTTTTTAAAATCAAAAATTTATCAATCAGACAAGAAGCATTTACAAAATGAACACATATTCAACATAGTTCTAGATACCCTGTGTGTTACCTATCCCCATTTGTGCCTTCAGACCCACCCTCCACCCTTCCGTGCTCTGCTATCTATCTCCAGAGACTGACCTGTATAGACCATATCAATGGTCTTCCTTATGCCCTGATTTCCAGTTCGGTCTGTGCAATGGGAAGCTCCAGCAAGAGAGTAAAACAGTGACTTCAGTTAGCTATTCTCCCAGTTCTCCCACTGCATGCTTATTAAAGCTGGTTGTATCCCTCTACTGAAGGTCATAGCCCTCTCCACACAACTTTCTCTCTGATTCCAGGTTCTGATAAGCACACTTTCCCCCTGCCCCCTCAGACATAGTGGTGATAACAACACATCACTGTAACCTGCTCTGGTAACATACTAGCTCACATGTGAGATCCCTAAACCATGACCTCATCTAGGTAAAAAGTCCCTTTATTAAAATCTCCTTGAATTACCTGAATTTGAGTATTTCATCAATTTTCTGCCAGAACCCTAACCAATATACACTGAGAAAGTAAACAGAACAACAACGTAAGGGACATTGTCTCTACCTTCAAGGAGCTTACAACCTTATTGAAGAAGGTCATGCTGTAAAGTTATCACAGGAAGCACATATAACATCCACTACACCAGGAGATGCTATAGAGAAGTGGGTTTTATTTTTCCTTTCCTTTTTAAAATTTTTAATAGCTTTATTTAGATATAATTGATACTCAGTAAAGTTCACATATTTAAAATGTACAATTTGATAAGTTCTGACATATGTATACACCTGTGATACCATCAACATCAAGATAATGAACATATCTATCACCCTCAATTGTTTTCTTCTGCTTTTTTGTAATCTCTCCCTCCTGCCAAACCCTTTCTCCACAAAAACCTATCCCCATGCTAGCAATGATCTGCAATTTTATATATAGATTATTTTGCATTTTCTAGAATTTTATATAAATAGAACCATAAATAAGTATGTACTCACTCATTTTTCTTTTCTGGATTCTTTACTGAGCATGGTTATTTTGAGATTAATTCATGTTGTAGCATGTATCAGTAGTTTATTCCTCTTTATTTCTGTGTGGTATTCCATTGTATGGATATACCATAGTTTGTTTATCCAAACACATTGATAGACATTAGTGTTGTTTCCATTTTTTGGCTTTTACAAATAAAGCTGTTATAAACATTTATGTACAAGTCTTTGTAGGAATATATACTTTCATTTTGCTTGGGTAAGTATTTGAAGGTTAATAACTGGATCGTGTGGTAGGTGTATGTTTATCTTTTTAAGACACTACCACATTCTTTTCCAAAGTCATTTTAGATTTCCACTAGAAGTGTATGAGAGTTCCAGTTGTTGCACATCTTCACCAATATTTGCTATGGGCAGTCTTTTTATTTTTTTATTTTTTTTATTTCAGCATATTATGGGGGTGCAAATGTTTAGGTTACGTGTGTTGCCTTTCATTCCCTTCTTTCCCCCCGCCCGGAGTCAGAGCTTCAAGCGTGTCCATCCCCCAGATGGTGCGCATCGAACTCATTATGTATGTATATACCCATCCCCTCCTCCCCCCTCCTATATGCCCGATGCCCAATAAATGTTGTTCCTATATGTGCCCTTAGGGGTTGATCACTTAATACCAATTTGCTGGTGAGTGCATGTCGTGCTTATTTTTCCATTCTTGGGAAACTTCACTTAGTAGAATGGGTTCCAGCTCTATCCAGGAAAATACAAGAGGTGCTATATCACTATTGTTTCTTATAGCTGAATAGTACTCCATGGTATACATATACCACATTTTATTAATCCACTCATGTATTGATGGGCACTTGAGTTGATTCCACATCCTTGCAATTGTGAATTGTGCTGCTATAAACATTCAAGTGCAGATGTCTTTTTAATGTTGTCCATTTCAATAGATGTGTAGTGGCATCTCATAGTGGTTTTAATTTGTATTTCCCTAAAGACTAATTATTTAGAGTATTTTTATGTGCTTATTTGCTATCTATATATCTTCTTGAAATGTATGTTAACCCATTTTTTAAATTGGGATTTTTTTTAAAAAAGTACCTGAGTTTAAATGGAGTGTTGGTTGTACGTAGATACAGTTGGAGCACTATGTATGTACTCTATGGACTACTTTGACAGAGTAGATTTTTAAATGTAACAAGATAAGTCAACTTGAGTGGTAATATATTTTGGGAAATCAGCTCACTA